>PVIU01002210.1:0-179973 GCA_004026605.1 Ondatra zibethicus | reverse complement strand
CTCTCTATACTCTCTCTATACACTCTCTATATACTCTCTATACTCTCTATACACTCTCTATACTCTCTCTATACACTCTCTGCTATACACAGCAGTTTCACAGCTATGATCCACTCAGGGAAGGATCATCTTGTTTGGACTCAGAGAGCAGACCCCTGGCAAAGAGGTCTGAGGAGGAGTCCAGGGCCTTTAGGACAAGTCACTGGCTCCAACAGCACCTTGTCAACCTCTAAATTCTTTCCCCTGACCTCCAGATCTGAATGCTTTTAATGTAGCATACAGGATGTGCTTGGTGACTGTAGGGAACGTCAGTGTACTGCCATGGGGTCGTCACAGGGGGCAGATGGAGGTGACTGATAGGAACAATGAAGGCAAGCATGCTTTACGGAAAGAAAACCACTAAGGCCCGCCTGAGTTAGTCCTGGCTGAATGCCTGCCAATCATTGAGTGACAGTTAAAGGGGCCATGTGATATCCAGAGTCCAGGGTCATTGTTGGGTTGGGAGGTCCCAGATGTTCCTTCTTCTTGTTTTTTAAAAATATTCATTTATTCATTATGTATACAATATTCTGTCTGTGTGTATGCCTGCAGGCCAGAAGAGGAGAGATGGTTGTGAGCTACCATGTGGTTGCTGGGAATTGGACTCAGGACCTTTGGAATAGCAGGTAATGTTCTTAACCTCTGAGCCATCTCTCTAGCCCTGCCCTTGCTCCTTCTTAAGACACTTCATCCCCAGCCAGGTGGTGGTGGCACACGCCTCTAATCCCAGCAGAGGCAGGTGGATCTCTGTGAGTTTGAGGCCAGCCTGGTCTACAAGAGCTAGTTCCAGGACAGGCTCCAAAACTACAGAGGAACTCTGTCCAGAAAAACAAAACAAAACAAAAGACTCTTCATCATCTCCATACTGCTACGTGGTCATCCAAGGTCCAGTTATCTAGGTATCATTTTGGGGAGGAACTTGGAGGAACATTTCAAGGTCCTCACTGAGCTGTGTGTGGAGGCTGCTTGTGTTATGGCTTTGACATGCTTACCCCCACTGTGCTTTGAGCTTCAGGGTCATTGCCAGTAAAGTAGACTGTGTTGTGTGAGCTCATCTTTAGGACTCTGCCAGCTCTGTGGGGACTCAGCATGGGGTGCATTCATGATTCCTCTGTGTTGGGTTAATGTTTAGCCAGTGTACTGTAGATTTTTTTTAAAAATGCATTTTAAAATAGTCTCTGCATGGCAAATTTTGGCCACTCTGTGTCCATCACCTCTTGGTAGAGTCAAGGTCAGCTGCTGCTGATCTCTAGAAAAGTCATTGCTGGGATGGCTCTGGGGGGCTTCCCACTGCACTCTGAGCACAGTGGTGGGTGACCGACAGGAAGGCCTACTCCAAGAGCCAAGGGAAGAATGAACTTTCTGCTGCTCTGCTTAGGGAAAGTGAGGCAAAGCTTGCTTTGAAGTTAACAGAAGGTGTCAATGCAGCATTTGCACTGGCTGCTTTGTCTAGCTTTGTTTTTGGAGATTGGGCTTCACGTGTACACCCAGTTGGCCTTGAACTCATTGGGTAGCTGAGGATGACCTTGAACTTTTGATCCTCCTGCTTTTACTTCCAAAATCTTAGGGTTATCTACTTGTGCTCCTTCCCCCGGGTTTTATGTGATACTGGGGACTGAATCCAGGCTTTATGCAAAGACAGGCAAGCACCCTACTGAGATAAATCCTAGCTTGCACAGACCCTTTTAAAAACTCTGTTGCTAGCCAGGTGGTGATGGCACATTCCTTTAATCCCAGCACTTGGGAGGCCGAGGCAGGTGGACCTCTGTGAGTTCAAGGCCACCTGGTCTACAAGAGCTAGTTCCAGGACAGGCTTGGACAGGCTCCAAAGCTACAAGAGAAACTCTGTCTCAGGGGACGGGGGCAACCAAAAACACTTCAAAAATTACTTTATTCTTTTCATATATCAGTAACATTCCACTATATAGATATACTACATTTCATTTTTCCATTTATTTATTGTCTGATATAGATTTGAGCTGTTCCTCAGGATAATGCTATTATTCCGGGCCCAGTGGTACAGATCCGTCAACAGATAGTCAGAAACAGGACTGTGAGTTTGGGGCTATCCTGGGCTATGTAGTGAGAATTTATCTCAATCAAAACAAAGGAACAACAAGGAAAAGAACAGTGTTGCTGTGAGCATTCATGCAAAGCTCTTGGGCAAATGGGCTTTCAGTTCTCATGACTTGAGTTGCCACACGTTGTCCGTCGCATCTGACGGTTCCCTGAAAGCCCATGTTTCAAGGTCTTGATTGGCAGCTTAGCATATTTAAGAGTTAATTCCTATTGGGGGAAGCTAGGTCATCAATGCCCTCAAAAGCATTATTGAAACCTCAACCCCTTTCCTGTTGTCCTCTTCACAGAAGCCATTGTGCAAGCTGCCGGCTCTTCTATGAACTTTCTGTTATGAGGGGATGCCTTGTCAAAGCAATGGGCCCACCTGACCATGGAATGAAATCTCTACTAAACAACTACTGGATTCTTAGACTTTCCTTTGGTAGACAGCCAGTATTGAACTAGCTGGACCACTGCCTGTACGCAACTCTAGTAAATCCTATACCCATGCCTAGGAGGCTACTCTTGCGAAAGATGTAACAGCCAGAAGCTCAGGAGCCATGGCAACAGAGGTCCAGGTGTCTGATAAAAGCTTTACTGACACATTCATGAGATCCAAGTCATCCATGTGACTAGCTTGAGCGAGACGATCCAGACGGGAAGCTGTTTCCTCACTTTGGGAGTTAGCATCTTTATCCGAAATGCCAGTAAGTTCCTCTCTCTTTCCTGTAGCTAGCAAAGGTTCCATTACTCAGTATTTTTAAAGCAAAAGGGATGGTTAATAAAAAAAAAGCTATACACACTATCCTGAGATAAATATTATTTACAGACCAAAGAAATTTAGTGTTGTTAAACTGTTGTTGGCATATAGCAGAGTCACTGTATCTCAGGTAGACCTTAGAATGAATAGTCGTTTGCACTCTTTCTAGAGTGCTTTAGAGTAGATAGTTGTTTTCTAGAAGTACTTTAACCTTGAAGAAATCATTGTGGAAAATTCTGAAATTTATAGAGTTGATTTTGTGAAGCATCTTTACAGCCTATAAGACTTTGGTTACAGACACTTCTGGCACACATGAATCTTTTAGGTCACTGGGTACCGCAGATGGTACACAAGGAGGACTATGGGTACTGCAAACGGTACGCAAGGAGGACTATGGGTACTGTAGACAGTGCTCAAGGAGGACTATGGGTACTGCAGACAGTACACAAGGAGGACTATGGGTACTGCAGACAGTACGCAAGGAGGACTATGGGTACTGCAGACGGTACGCAAGGAGGACTATGGGTACTGCAGACGGTATGCAAGGAGGACTATGGGTACTGCAGACGGTACGCAAGGAGGACTATGGGTACTGCAGACGGTACGCGAGGAGGACTATGGGTACTGCAGATGGCACGCAAGGAGCACTACAGGTATTGCAGAAGGTACGTAAGAAGGACTAAAGCAGCAGGGGTATGATGCTTGCCTTCAGAGACTATATAGATTAGATCAGGGGCTTTGGTGTGAGGAACTTGTTTACCCAAAAACCAACTTTGTGCAGCAGTCAATAAATGTGCCTCAGTATGGCTGTTCAAGGGTCAGTCCATCAGAGGCTGGACCTTCCTGCTGCCATGTAGGCCTAAAATTTTCATCTTGGAATAACCCCTTTCCTTGACCAACTCATGCAACTTAGAACACCCGACATTAAGTATTATTTAACAATAATTATATGTATGTATACATAATATATCCTTTCAATCTTTTCTCTTCCTGGTATGAATGCCAATCCCTCTTTCCCCAGTAGAACTAATGAGAGCTATCCAGACAGTAAGGGAAATGACCATAGCGATGAAATGCTTACTTGGTTTCATATACTATCTAAATGTCTTTAAACTGTTAGTTAATTCTTAAAGGAGTTCTACAAGATAGGCATCACTAAGTGATGGAGGAGTAAGGAGTAAGTTCAGAGTTCTCATTCAAGGTCACACAACCTTGAGGTCGTAGATTTGAGGTTTGAAGTCAGCAGTCTTACCCTAGAACGATGCTTTGCCAATTTATGTTTCAGTTAGCACACACAGCAGCAGGTTTTCTTGCCACAGTTTTATACATATTTAGTTTTGGTTGATTGACACTTCCCACCACCCCCTGGGAGTCTGAGAGATCTTTATGAAGTCTACCAGGAAGCAAGGGTTCCAATACAGTCTCAAAGCCAATTGCCTAAAGCCTAGTCCGGAGAAGAACCAGGAGGATTGGGGAAGAAGCTGCAGGCTGGAGTTTGCTCCCTGGCAAGATGGAAGGAAGTGGCTAAGGATACAGGCTCTATATGTGATGTGAAGGTGGAAGGGGGGTACTAGGGTCAAAGGGGTACAGTGGGCATGGGGGAGGGGGAGATGTGGGAAGAAAGGAAGGCGCAGATGCTTGGCTGTCCTCCTGATATTGAGTACACATCAAGCTGTCATGTTGCCTGTTGCTGTGGAACTGGGCAATAAGTTCCTT
This sequence comes from Ondatra zibethicus, assembly GCA_004026605.1. NCBI lineage: Eukaryota > Metazoa > Chordata > Mammalia > Rodentia > Cricetidae > Ondatra > Ondatra zibethicus. Next base: position 175,400 of record PVIU01002210.1, on the reverse strand, counting down.
CCCTCTCTCCCTCCCTCCCTCTCCCCTCCTTCTTTTCTTTCCTCTCTTCTTCCCTCCTTCCCTCCCTCCGATTCCTTTTCTTTCCTTTTGCCCTTTTTCCCTTCCTTTTTTCCCTCCCTCCCACCTGCAGTGCTGAGCAAGCACCCTCTTACTTGAGCCACAACCCAGCCATCAGTAGAGATTTCAACCATTTCCTCTCCTGAACCTTTCATGACTGACTCTCTGACCCATGGCTCCCACAGACTGTGTGTACTGAGACTCTAGCTGGTCTGGTGCTTGCTTGATCAGTGTGTCTTTGTCCCCTGGCTTGGACTCCCTCCAGCACTGTAATCATTAACGCCTTTGGGAAACCCACGGACAAAAGTGACCAGAGCCTGTGCTGGTCACCAACCAGAGGCAGTATCTGCTGAAGTCTGGAGATGGAGAGAAGTGAGGAGTGAGATGGCAGTGACAAGGCCGCAGGGCCAGAGCATGACAGTGGGGCACCAGGACTGTCACTGAAGAGGGAGATTGGTCTGTGGAGTGCAGTTTCCATGACTGCTGGCTGTATGATTGGTTCTGGCATCTTCATGTCACCACAGGGGGTCTTGGTTTACATGGGTAGTCCTGGAGCCAGTCTAGTTGTCTGGGCCACTTGTGGCCTCCTGGCCATGTTGGGTGCCCTGTGCTATGCTGAACTGGGCAGTCTGGTTCCTGAATCTGGGGGAGACTATGCCTACATTTTACGAACCTTTGGCTCTTTGCCTGCCTTCCTGGTTATCTACACATTTGTACTGGTGGCCAGACCCGCTGCCATCACGGCTGTCTCTCTGAGTTTTGCTGAATATGCGCTGGCTCCCTTTTACCCAGGCTGCTCCTCATTCCCTCAGCTCACGGTCAAGATTGTAGCTTCCTCGTGCATCCTGCTGCTGCTACTGATCAACTTCTGGAGCTCACGGATGTCCACGGTGGTGATGAACGTGTGCACAGCTGCCAAGGTGTTCTCATTGCTTGTCATTGTAGTGGGTGGGGCTGTGGTGCTGGCCCAGGGCCGCAGTTGTGCAGAATCCTTGCCGTTTGCCTTCCACAACACAACACAGCAGGCAGGGCGCATTGGCATGGCTTTCTACCAGGGCCTGTGGTCCTTTGATGGCTGGAATAATATCAACATGGTTGTAGAGGAGCTCAAGAACCCAAAGGTGAGTTGAGTGTGCTGCTCTAGGCGTGAACCTCTGAGCATCCGCAGCTACAGGAACTGGGGTTCCAACTACTCAAATGACTGGGATCATGAGCGATCTGACTGGAATCAAGGCTCCCTTGCTATACTCAGGGGACTGCATGGCAACCCATCTGCCTTGATTAGTTTATGGGATTTTATCAACAGCTTCTAACTAAAGCAGAGTACTTCATACTATCACACCCCATGGACTCATCTTTCTGCCCCTCGAGGTAGCCATCAACACTCCATGTTTTACAGGGGAAAACTGAAATTCACAAGAGGGGAATTATTCTGAATTCATACTGCCAGCATTCTTATTGATTCTGCTGGCTACCCCCTGTCTTGTTCCCTCCAGAACACCGCAGTAGATACTTGTTCATAGTTTCCAAAGTCTGGGTGCCACTTGAGGACATAGCATACTTTGGCTTGGGAAACAACCCAGTCATGCCTTTTCACCCCAACCTGTGAACCTGGTCTGGATAATCAGTGTGCTAGCTGGTCTGAAGGGCTACCCCAGACTCTGTTGTGGCATTTGGTTCTTTGGTTATTAATATACTGACTCTTTGCTATAAATATATTTTCTGAGATGTTGTTTGTTTTCTTTTTCCCTTGTAGGAGTTTCAAATTCTCACAGAATAGGAACTGCAAGTCTTCTGCTGTCCCCGCTGGGCTGGCTTAGGGGCATTCCAGCTTTCAGAGACTTGGCAAAGGCTTGCCCTTGCTTGAGGACAGCTTGAGAAGAGAATGGCAGTTTAGAGACAAAAGTGCAAGAACAGAGAGAGAGAGAGGCAGACAGACAGACAGAAAGACAGACAGAGGAGAGAGAAACAGAGACAAAGGAGAGAGATAGAAACAGAGATGGGAGAGACAGACAGAAACAGTGGGGAGAGAAAAACAGACAGAGAGATGACTGAAGAGAGAGAGAGAGAGAGAGAGAGAGAGAGAGAGAGAGAGAAGAGGAATATCAGAGACAGAGGAAAGAGAGAGAGAGAGAATGCATGCTCAGAGTTCTAGGATCTCATCCTTATTTTTATTTTTCTTCTTTGAGATAGTCTCATTGTAGCCCAGGTGGGCCTTGAGCTTGTGCTGTGGCTGAGAATGTCTTTGAACTTCTGATCCTCCTGTCCTCACCCCCTAAATGGTGGGATTACAGGAGTTACTGGCATGCCTGGTGTTTAATTTCTTGCATACGATTTCATGTTCCTAAGTCTTTGTCTGTGAAAAGGGACTATCATAATAACTGCCCTGACTTCCTTCTTCATTTCTGAGGTTTCACTGGTACATTCTTGGCACACGGCTTGGGAAACTCTCAAGTAAATGGGTAGCATGTACATATGGTTGCCTGGCAGCCATAGAGCCTCCTTTCTCAATCCAGACTGTGGGCTTTCAGCCAGGTCAAGGAAAGAGCAGGGTTTCGGAAGTTGGTCTCTGAAGTTGAAGACAAGCTCCCATGGTTGTGGTGGTTATCAGCAAAGTCTTTCAAGAAAGGGTCCAAGAGTTAAGATTTTAAGGCCCCCTATCCATCAGTACCTGTCACAACGACTCTCTTCTGTTATGGTAGCAGAAAAACTGCTATAGGTAAATAAAGGAACACAGTTGGGTTTCAATCAAACCTAATTGACAAAATCAGCCACAGGCTAGAATTGGTCCACGGCTGTTGTTTGCTGATCTCTGCTGTTTTGATGTGGGTTTCAAAGCAAAACCTAAGCCAGTCACCAGAATGCCAGCACTTGAAATTCTGCCCTAACTTGTTCTAAAAAGTATATTTATTTCATACTCTCCTCACCTCCACCAGAGAAACTACAGAAGCTTTGTCAAACCAGGGTCAGCCATATATGCAGACTACTTGGGATTTGAAGACTTCAGAGCCCTCAGAGTGAAGTCAGAAAATCCCACTGTTCTTGTAATACATTGGCCAGAAACACACCAGGGACCCAACTCAGGGCTCTGCTGTTGTCACAGCTCATTGCTACTGGGAAGGTCGCCTGGGGAGAGGTCAAATCCAAAAGCATGCTAGGTTCCTTGCCCTGACTACGTGTGAGGTTGAGTCATGCATACTGGGTGCTCACTGTGCCGAGGGCATCGCCAAAAAGCCTGTGGGAGTGAGAGTACCTTGACTCCAGGTACCCTTGTATGAGCCTAGGCAGAGCCACATTCCAACCCCTGGGTGGTAAAACCGTAGCTGCTATATCCATTCTGTGGCCAAGGCACTTTCCTTTGAACTCAGAGCCTCACCCGTTTGCAGCTTGGTCCTTTTGGGAGGGTGACCAGCAAAGCAGAGCGGTCAAATGCCTCCTGGGGGGGTGAGACTGCAGTCTCACCACAGCTCTGCAGAAGCAGTATGAACATGAACGTGGAGGCCTGAAAGAACAGAGCCGGCCGGTGGACAAGGGGACACGGAGGTGGGGTGGGGTGGGGGTGAGGGGTGGATGAGGACATGTCTACACGGAGGCTGCTTGCCAAGAGCTGAAACAGGTCGAGATGACAGCCCCAGTCCGTGTTCCCCTCCTCTCCTTTTCCTCTCCACATCTAAGAATTTCCATAAGCGGAGCTCAGCCCTGGCAGAAAGCTCTGGGAATTGTCTCTTCTTTAAAGCTGAAGATGAGAAGTGCCAATGTGATACTTTCATAGGGGCAAACAATTCTGCAGAGGAGGCTAGTGAGGTCTCCAGCTTCCCTTCTCCTCTGGTTTCCTCTGCAAAAACAATTCTCTGTCCCACCTTCCTGCGCCATTTCCATGCCTCAAAGAGAGCCCAGGCAAGGCCCTCCTCTACCATTCCCTCTGCATCTCCATTGCTCTGTTTAGTATCTTACGTCACTTCCCACACATCTGCCTGATTGTGTGCCCATATTGTGGGGATCACATTCTCATGTCGGAGGAACACAGGGCTTCCATTCCCCAGGGTCTGACACAGTGGCCCTGTGAACAGCATAGTGCTGAAGGCCTAGAGAGGCCTCATTGGCTAACCTTTGTCCTCTTCTCCCTGACCCTGCAGCAGAACCTGGTATGGGCAGTGATGATTGCCATCCCCCTGGTCACCGTCCTGTACGTTCTGGTCAATATCAGTTACCTGCTGGTTATGTCACCCTCGGAGATCCTCTCCTCTGACGCCATGGCTGTGAGCTGGGGGTGAGTGAATCACGTGGTCTGTATCTTGCATTTAGGGATAGGGAAGGAGGTTGCTCGATCTGAACTTGCCTTTAAATGCATTGTTTTCTCCGACAGTGGTGGCGCACGCCTTTAATCCCAGTACTTGGGAGGCAGAGGCAGATGGATCTCTGTGAGTTTGAGACCAGCCTAGTCTACAGAAGGAGTTCCAGGACAGGCTCCAAAGCTACACAGAAAAACCCTGTCTAGAAAACAAAACAAAACAAACAAATGCGTTGTTTTTTTCTACTTTCCAGGAGGCCTTGTGGCCCCTTTCCAAGTCACTGCTAGGAGTTCTTTTCCTTGATCCCTCTGTTGTTTTAGGAACCAGGTTCTGGGGTCCTGGGCCTGGCTGGTGCCCTTGGCTGTTGCACTTTCGACATTTGGTACTGTCAATGGGGCATTCTTCAGTGGCAGCCGTTTGTGCTATGCAGCTGCAAGAGAAGGTCACATGGTAAGAGGTGGGATCTGGGGTCCAGGGAGGTGGCAAGTGCTGCTAGAGAGGAGCTAGGATACCTTTCACCTATGACTTCTCCTGCCCAAGCCTAGCATTGAGCCCAAGCCTGGACCTCCCCAATCAGATGTGGCCTTTTTTTCTTCTGAGAATGGGATACAGGCATTCCCTTTCTTTCCGATCTATTCCTGATCTCTTCCAAGTTTCAGGGCTGTCATGGTCCTGGATTATGTGGGGTAGAAGGAGTGATAAAGTCTATTTGTGAATAGCAAGAGTACAGAGGCCACAGGGAAGAGGCTCCAAGTATATACAATGCCCTTTTCCCTCCGAGATTCTTTGCTCCTGTTAGATCTTACTATGATAATAATATTGAATAACAGACAACCCCAACCCCCAGTGGCTTGCCGCATTTGACTGTTGCTCTTCGTGTTAGCTGTGGCCCTGTTTGTTTGGGTCATTCTTATTTTGGAATGAGTCTGTTCCTCTTTCAGGGATCCAGGCCAAAGCAGAGATGGCTCCTGGGAGCATTTCTTGATTAATAGAGAAATCGGGGTTTAAGATGTCAAACCAAACATATAATCACACTTAGAGCATTGGCTTGTCTTTTGTGCTCGTGTTTTATTGGATGAATCATGTGACGCAGCCTAGCCCACATCAAGGGTTGAGAACTACATGCCTGACATAGAGGCAAAGAGAGGGAGACTGATTATTTTGAGGATAATAATCCAGTGTATCACAGTAACCCAAGAAAACCTACACCCTGGAAGCCATGGTACTGATGACCATTGGATTGGGCACACTGGTGTCCAAAGCATGACAGGAGACAGAGGGCTTATTGTAGCTTGAACAGCCTCTCTCACACCACTGTCTTCCAGCCTCAACTTATGTCCATGATTCATGTGCATCGACTTACACCAGCTCCAGCCCTGGTCTTCACCACAGCTGTGGCTTTGGTCCTGGTCATTCCAGGAAACTTCAGCACCTTTGTGAACTTCTTGAGGTAAGCGAGATATTCACAGGCTGGTATCTGTGTCCTAGACATCTCTGTATCTATATACTCTTAGATGTACCAACTTGCACATATCTGCACATATAAATGTGTGTATTCTCTTCTGGAGTTCCTATGTGCATGCGTGTATGTGCATAGATGTACATACATGCACACACACAACACAAATGCACACATGCACACACACAAATTTTCTCACCATAGCAATCAAATACCTGACAAGAAACAACTGAAAGGAAGAAGGATTTATTTTGACACATGCAGGGTACAGACCAGAGTGGCAGGGATACATGGAAACTGGAATGCTTGGAGCCTGTGGTGAGAGGTGTGTGTAGCTGCTTGCTCACACCTCAGTGGACCAGGAGCAAAGAGAGGACAGGAAGCCAGGTGTTATAATTCTCAAGGCCTGCCCACTCACCCAGAAACCCATTTCTTTACTGAGCCTCCATCCCCCTACATATCAATAATCTCCCAGAACAGTAACTCCAAATGTTTTAAATACATGAGCCTGTGGGGTAATAAAATCTATCTATCTATCTATCTATCTATCTATCTATCTATCTATCTATCTATCTATCTTTTATCTATCTACTTATCCAATTATCTATCTATCCATCTATCTACCTATCATCTATCCATCTATCTCTCTATCTATCTCTCTATATCTATCTATCTATCTATCTATCTACCTACTTATCCATTTATCTATCTCTATCTATCTACCTATCATCTATCTATCACCTATCATCTATCTATCTATCTATCCATCTACTTATTATCTATCTATCTAACTACTTATCCATTTATCTATCTATCCATCTATCTACCTATCATCTATCCATCTATCTGTCTGTCTGTCTGTCTGTCTATCTATCTACTGATCTGTCTATCTATTGATCTATCTATCTACACAGGCACACACATACAGAAGTGCATCTGTGCCTTTTGAGATCCATGTCACACACACACACACACACACACACACACACTTGTGTGTGATACATTTCTGAAAGCCCAGACTCAGAATCCTCACATCTATACATATATTTCACCCATTCTCTCTGTTATGTTTCCAAAATTAGATATGGTTCTCCTCTCCCCACATTCAGTAAGACAGATGCTTCCCCATGAGGTAGCCTAAGGCTTGTGCTACCACTGTCAATTTTTTCCTTAATTCTGCTGCTAAGATGATGCTAAAGGACACTTAGGATAGGTTGGAGAGATGGCTCACTGGTTAAGAGCAATGGCTGCTCTTCCAGAGGACCTAGGTTCAATTCCCAGCACCTAAATGGCAGCTCACAACTGTCTGTAACTCCAATTTCAAGGGATCTGATACCTTCACACAGACATACATGCGGGCAAAATATCAGTGCACATAAAAGTAAATATACGTTTTTAAAGGACATTTATGCATTATGCATTAATGCTGGGGAGACTTTTGGATTCAGCATGATTTTTCCCCCTCTGTCGTCTGTCTGGGCTTATGTTCTGGACTCTGTCTCCAAGCTGTTTAGGCACAGTGAGTGATTTCAGCACAGGAAGGGGATGTTCTGAGTCCCTTCTGATGTTCTCCTTAAGACAGAAATCACAGGCTGTTGTGATAGCCATTTGTCATTTTCTAAGCTCGTTTGAAGCTGGGTCAACTCTTCAACTGCCAAACGAGCATAGTATCTGGGTGCAGAGAGAGTTCTAGTAATTTCTCAGGCATCACATGTTCCCTGCTCTGCTGTCTAATCTAGAAGAGGACATTCAGTACTTGGGGTGGTTCTTAGGAACACCACATCACAAACAATGTTTTATTTTCATTGTTTTTCCCGTGAGAAAGATGGAAATCATTATATAGTGATAACAAAATCTAATCCATTGTGGATCTAGGGGGCAGGGTGTCTTCAGGTAGAGACTGGGGTATATGACCAAGAATGTCTCAGTATAGCACAAGAATCTTGGGGTGATCTATTCAGTTAAGATCTAACACTTTGCAGTCTTGATTACTTCTAGAGGTGGCTTCTTTTGGTCCTTGCTTGCCAGGTTAGATAGAATCTGTGTATGTATTCATGTGTATACATGTAGGTGTGTGTGTGTACATGTGTATATGCATGCATATGTGCATGTGGAGGCCAGGTGACCAAACTTGGAAGTCATTTCTTATGTCATTTACATTTTTAAATTTATTCATTTTTATTTTATGTGCATTGATATTTTGCCTGCATAGATGTCTAGTGAGGGTGTTAGATCTTAGAGTTATAGACAGTTGATAACTTCCATGTGGGTGCTGGGAATTGAACCCAGGTCCTCTGGAAGAGCAGTCAGTGCTCTTAACCATGGAGCCATCTCTCCAGCCTGCCATTTACACTTTTTCAGACAATGTCTTGTTAGGGTTTCTATCGCTGTGATGAAACACCATGACCAAAAACAACATGGGGAAGAAAGGGTTTATTTGGCCTACACTTCTTCTACATTGTAGTCCATCATTGAAGGAAGATAGGATAGGAACTCAAACAAGTCAGGAACCTGGAGGCAGGAGCTAATGCAGAGGCCATGGAGGGGTGCTGCTTACTGCCTTGCTCTCCATGTTGCTCAGTCAGCTCTTATAGAACCCAGGACCACCAGCCAAGAGATGGCACCACCACAATAGGCTAGTGCTGATGCTCCCTCAACAATCACTAATTAGGAAAATGTCCTATAGCCAGTTCTTGTGGAGGCATTTTCTCGATTGATAGTCCCTCCTTTCAGTTTGATTCTAACTTGTATCAAACTGACATAAAACTAGCCAGTACATACAGGGTCTCACTATGTGGCTCTGGCTGATCTAGAACATGCTATATAGACCAAGTTGGCCTAGAATTTATGGCAATATTTCTGCCCTTGCCTCTCAAGTGCAGAACTAGCCCAGTAGACTAGGCTGGCTGGCCAGTGAACCCCAGAACCCACTTGTTCTGCCTACACAGTGCTGGAATTACAAGCCCATTGCACCACACCTGGCTTTTCCACATGAGTTCTAGGGGTTGAACTCGGGTCTTTGTGCTTGTGCAGCAAGCTCTTTACTGACTAAGCTGTTTCACCAGAACTTCACATGGAATTTTATCAGACTGGCAGCAGTCACTCAAACTACAGACCTTGGAAAGGACAGAAGCAAGGGCTGATTGGGTGTTTAGTGGCTTAAATGTAATGGCAGCAGCCCTGAAGGAAAGATGGGTTGGGAGAAGAGCTGTGCTTCCAGTGAGCATAGGCCTCCTTCAGATTCCACTATGCCCTCTTTTTTAAAAACTATTTTATTTTAAAATTTAATTTATTATTTGACTGTTTTATACTTGATTTTAGTGCAAGGGCCAAGAAGCAATTATTCTTTGACAATTTCATATATATATAAAATACATTCTGGCCACACTCATCCCTCTGCCCTCTCTTATTGACAATTTCATGTATGTATAAAATACATTCTGGCCACACTCATTTCTCTGCCCACTCTTATTGACAATTTCATGTATGTATAAAATACATTCTGGCCACACCCATTCCTCTGCCCATTCTTATCCCTCAGCTCCAAGCCCCACTCCTCCTCCTACCAAGTTCTTATCCCAATTTCATGTCTTGTTTTGTGACCCACAGGGTCATCTTTAGAAATTTTGTTTTGTTTTTAAGATTTATTGATTTTATTTTACATGTACACATGTTTTGTCTGCATGTATATTTGTGTACCAAATTCATGCCTTGTTCTCACAGAGGTTAGAAGAAGGCATCAGATCTCTCAGAGCTGCAATTAGGGTTGTGAGCCACCATATGGGTGTTGGGAACCAAATCTGGGTCCTCTGTAAGAGCAGCAAGTGCTTCTAACCACTGAGCCACCTGTATAGCCCTTGGCTTCCCTAAAGAAAATCAAATGCAGCCAGGCGATGGTGGCGCATGCCTTTAATCCCAGCACTCGGGAGGCAGAGGCAGGCGATCTCTGTGAGTTCGAGGCCAGCCTGGTCTACAGAGCTAGTTCCAGGACAGGCTCCAAAGCCACAGAGAAACCCTGTCTCGAAACCCCCCCCAAAAATAAAATAAAATAAAAATAAAAAAAAAATCAAATGCTCCTCCTTCTCTTTGAACATTTTGTCCTGGTCCAGGCAGGTCCCATCAGAGAAGGCCTCCTATACATGTTTCATTTTTTCACCACAGCTTCCTCTCCTGGCTCACCTCTGGAACCACCTTTGGCTGCCTCCTGTACTTGCAAATGAAGACAAAGAATCTTCCTCACACTTACAAGGTAGCCTTCAGGACAGTCACTGGGCATTTTTCAATCTAGTCTCTGTATGAAGTGTATCTTTGGGTCACTGTCTGTCTCCTTCAAGGCCTAGAGCAGTGGTTCTCAACTTTCCTAATGCAGCGACCCTTTAATACAGCTCCTCACATTGTGGTGACCTCCAACCACAGAATTATTTTTGTTGCTGCTTTGTAACTGTAATTTTTCTACTGTTATGAATCATAATGTAAAATCTGATATACAGGGTATCTGATATACAACCCCCGTGAAAAGGTTGTTCGCCCCCCCCCAAGGGGTCGAGATCCACAGGTTAGAACCGCTGGCCTAGACAAGGAATGCCAGCGGCTGCCACTGTCATTGTATTTGGCAGAACATTGCACAATTTTAGAGTGTGGTAAGGGTTATTGGTCATTTCTCCTCTGGAGGGCCACGAGAAAGATAGAGCACAAATTCAGAGGCCACATAACACAGAGAAGCCAATGCTGGACCCCAGACTCAGCTTCTTAAAGAGTCCCCATGTAGCCCAGTACATAGCTCTTGTGGCCCAGTTTGATATTCTAGCAGATACTGGAGGAGGGACACTAGTGGCCCATGGACATAAATGATAGGTAGGTATGAAGGCGGTACTCAGGGACACTCCTCCCTTATCATTGCAGTCTCAGGGGTCAAATAAACTCTTTGTGGCCTCTGCAGGTTCCCACCTTCCTTCCTGCCATCATGCTCCTGGTGTCTCTTTACCTGGTGCTGGCCCCCATTATCGACCACCCCCAGATGGAATTCCTGTACATCTTCTTCTTCCTGGTCAGTGGCTTCCTGGTGTATTTCCTGCTTTTCTGCTTCCAGTGTCAGTCCAAATGTATGCAAGCTGCCACCATGCATCTCCAACTGCTCCTGGAAGTCGCCCCAACCACTAAAGGTCATTGACTGGATGGTCAGAGAGATTCTGCACTGCCCTCTTTACTATTCCTACTGGTTCTCCGTAAACCAACTAAGTATAATTCTAGAAAGTACTGAGTGCTGTAGTATGGTTACTTTGAGGTTTGGGGATATCTACCAGAACACTATCTCATTTCCCTAAAACCTATTCCTTTGACACAGGTACAACCTTGTTTCACAAAGGAACTCTCTGGTTACAAATAGACATTTAGCTGCTATTTGTAGCCTAAGTGGATAGCGAGGAGTGAGTCCCCTCTCTGGTTTTCTGCCGTTGGGATTCTATAGTCCTATTTGGCCTCTGACATTGCTTGAGCTGAAGAGCTGCACATCTTGGGACTTGTATGGGCTATTTGTATCAAGTGGGCAGGGAAGTAGAGAAGGGCAGTGTGGCAAGAAGAGTGAAGATGATATATGATCATACATGCTTTAAAAAAAGGGAAGCTGATATATGATCAGATGTGCTTTTAAAAAAGATGTGGTGTCGGAGTGGGGGCAGGATCTGAAAGAGTTGTTTTGATATTTGTCCTGGGGTCCAACTGCTACTTGATGGTATTTCCTGAGGTTTATGTCCTTCTTTCTCCTCCCCTTCTCTTTCTTTTTCTTTTTTTTATGTTTTTCGAAGCTAGAGATTACTCCTAGGGCATCATGTATACTTAGGTAAGCACTGTATTGTTAATTTTTCTGGGACACTGATACCATAAAATAAATTTCTCATTTTGCCTCCAGTGAGTTTGAATGGGTATATATGTCTTGCATCTAGACAAGATTTGTCTGTGGTAACTTTTAATAGTTTATTTATTTGTATTTTACATATATTGGTATTTTGTCTGCATGTATGTCTGTGTGAGGGTATCAGAACTTCTGGAACAGGAGTTACAGACAGTTGGAAGCTGCCATGTGGGTACTGGAAATTGAATCTGGGTCCTCTGGGAGAACAGCCTGTGCTCTTAACCGTTGAGCCATCTCTCCAGGCCCTGTCGATGGTAATTCTTGTTTGGGAAGACTTCAGCTGTGATTTGAAGCTGCTTATGTGCTTGACCAGCGCAATAAGCAATAGATATATTGCTAGGAAGGAGGGGTTACTGACTTTGAGTAAAAGGAAAGGCAGATGAATTTCCAGGAAAAAGAACAAAGGGTTAGAACAGCTCCCAAGAAGGCTAATACAGATATAGGACTAAGTAGAAATGAGGGGACAGAGATACCTGGCTGTCCTGGGAAGGATGTGGGGATGAAGAATGACAAGCACCTAGAATGAGGGTGGGAGCAACTAGGGGGGCAGGCGATTCAAAGGAAAGGGGAAGAGAACATCTTTTACTTTCTCCTGAAAGCTCGTGTATGGTTTTAGTGTAACTTGCACACATTCGTTACTTTTCTATTGCTCTGATAAAACACCATAGCCAAGGCGACTTATACGCGGCTTTTATCTGGGCTTATGGAATAAGAGTGCATTACCACTATGGCAGGGAAGTGTGGCAGCAGGCAGGCATGGTATCTGCAATAGCTGAGAATTCACAACTTGAGCTTCAAGCATGTGGCAGAGAGCACAATAGGTATGGTGTGCGGCTTTGGAAACCTCAAAGCCTTCCTCCAGTGGCACACTTCCTCCAGCAAGGCCATACCTCCTACACCTACCCGAACAGCTCCATCAAGGGGACCTAGCATTCAAACATCTGAGCTTATTGGAGACATTCTCATTCAAACCACCTTTTCACCCCATAAACGTGCTTCATGGTAGACACGAATCAGAGAAGTTCAACAGTTCCATTTGGTTCTGACAGAGTCTGAGTTTGGTCCAAACACTTCCCTCAGGTTTAAGGGTTCAGTTCCTCATGACTACCATCACTTCAGACACCAGTGATTTAAGTACTGGGTCCCCATGCTACTTATATATCCACCCAGCATGACTTTGAAATTGGGCATTTCTACAGCTTCCCCCTTCAAGTACAATAATTTGCCAGAATGATTCACAGGATTCAGAAAACCACTTTATATATTATTTGTATTATGAATTATACCAATATAAATTTATATACCAATATGAAATTGAATATAAAATATAAAATATTCAACTCAGAGACACTTCAACAGAAGAGATGTACAGTGCAAGGCCAGAGGATCAGAGTGCTGATTCCAAGTCAGCTTCTGGTTCACTGTCTTTTGTTGTAGAGCAGTTTCCTCTGGTTTGAAATATTCCATCCTGGAGGGAGGTTTGTTAAGACTCAGGAAGTTAACAAAACTTACAAGGCTCAGGAAGTTGACAACTAACAAGTCTCAGGAAGCGCCTGAAATTCATGAGATTCACAAGGTTCCTCCTCAAGGTGGTCAGGCTTGCATACAAGCTCCTCTGTTTGCTAAGTCCTCTTGCTGGGTAAACAGATGTTTGTTTGTGTCTCCTTAGGAAAAGTCACCTAATGTCCTCTCCAGCCTCTCTGTATGCTTACCCAGAATCTTTCTAAATCTTGTCATTCAGGAGTTTTTATAGCGGTGTCATTAGGTATGGAGTTACTGCTTGAATTCTATCTCTTCTGTCCACTTTCTAGCGAGAGTGGGTTGAATGTTCTAAACTTCTAACCATGCTCCATTCCTGAACCTACCTACCTAGGGGCCTCAGTCATTTATCATCATATTAACTTATAATAAAAATACTCAGTATTCTATTCACTACAAAGATTTTAGGGACTTTGTACCAGCAAATGGGGACAAGCCTTTTTTCTGGTCTACCACAGTCCTCAATTGTGAACTGTTGATGAACCCAGCTCCTGAACACAGTTCTGGAATGAAATTTCAGCATCCTGTCTTCCAAAGGATGATACCTGGTTGCAGAGAAAAGAAAGTTTCAAAAGAGGCTGGGTCCTACCCAGCTTCTCCTCTAAGCAGATGGTGGACTAGGCTAGAGAAACTAACCATGTGATTGAAGGATTGGAGTGTTCAACCTAACCTCTGAAGAAGAGGGAAGGACTAAAGATTAACTTCAGCCATCAAAGACCAATGATTTAATTAAGCAAGCCTGTATAATAGGGATTCTATACAAAACCAAAGTAAGGGGTTGGAGAGTGTCCAGGATGCTGAACTCATAAGGGATGCTAGTGTGCTGGGATTCCATGCCCCTCCCACTTTACCTTATGTACCTTGGCATTGCTCATTTATATGTATGATTTAAGACAGGGTTGTATCTAATCTAGACTAACCTCAAATTTATAAATAACCAAATGTTGGTAGAGACTGCTCGTTCATTCCTGGCTGCCCATACCCAAAACAATCACACAGAAACTGTATTAATTAAAACCCTGCTTGGCCAATCACTTAGGCATATTGCTAGCTAGTTCTTATATCTTTTTTAAAAAAGATTTATTTATTATGTATACAACATTCTGCCTCCATGTATGCCCACATGCCAGAAGAGGGCTCCAGATATCATTACAGATGGTTGTGAGCCACCATGTGGTTGCTGGGAATCGAACTCAGGACCTCTGGAAAATCAGCCAGTGCTGTTAACCACTGAGGCATCTCTCCAGCCCTAGTTCTTATATCTTAAATTAACCAATCTCTATTAATCTGTGCATCACCATGAGGTTGTGGCCCACTGGCAAGGTTCTGGTTAACTCCTGTGGGTGCCTTTCTCCTCTGGAGGCTACATGGCATCTTCCTGACTCCACCTACTTATTCCCAGCATTCAGTTTAGTTTTCCCACCTAGCTCTATTCTGCTCTGCCTAGGCCTAAGGAACTTCTTTATTCATTAACCAACAAAAGCAACATATATACAGAAGGACTTCCCACATCATCGCCCTTTTTTTTGACTAAATAAAAAAGGTTTTAACTTTAACATAATAAAATTACATATGCAAAATAGTTATCAAGCAAGAATTACCGTTACAATATTTATACATACTTTATCTTTTATCATAAGTAAGGAAAACTATAATTATAACTATCTATTCTTCAACTCTATCAAAGACTTCAGAAGGATATAACATTACCTAAGTAAACAGAAAGTTCATTATAAGCAATTTCCAAAACTCTAGAAATGACAGAGACATCTTGCTACCCAAAGTTCTCCTGTAACATTGAGGCATCCACCTTCAGCCTCTAGGCCCATAGTATCCATCAGACTTATCCATGAAGCAGGAAATTTCAAAGACAGTTCCACCTATATTGGCTGTTTGTCAGTCACTTTCTTCTGTGTACTGCAGAATGTCTGGCAGACTCTTTAATGAAACAGGAACCCTGAAACATTGTCTCACTTTTAGGCAAGTTTAGCAGTCATTTTTATGTGGGTTCTGCATGTTTAGTTTATACCGCATACCATCAAGTAGTCTAGGCAAGAGCAGTTTCTTGGGCTAGAGAGATGGCTCAGTGGTTAAGAGCATTGACTGTTCTTCCAGAGGACCTGAGTTTAATTCCCAGCAACCACATGGTGGCTCACAACCATCTGTAATGAGATCTGGCACCCTCTTCTGGCCTGCAGGCATACATGGAGGCAGAATGTTGTATACATAATAAATAATAAAAAAAGAGCAGTTTCTTGCCCAAATGGCTAACAAACTCCATGAGGAGCTTCTTTGATGCCCATCTTCCTCTTGAAGTAGATCGGTGCTGCCAGAAGCAGATGAGTCTCATTGTCATAAAAAGTTCTTAAAACATTTTAAATGCCATATTCTGTTCATCTTTGAAAGGTTTGAAGAATACCTATCTATCTGAAATATATCTTTGTACATCTAGAAAACCTAATTAATATGACTACAAACTTGACTATAATAAATGACTATCTATTCTGTATTTTTATTTTATTTTATTTTATTTTTTGCAGAGTAAAGTTGGATATTTATTCAGGGGGTTATGGAGGGAGAAGGGTGAAGGGGAGAAGAGCAGAGTGAGAGAGAGAGAAAGAGAGAGAGGAGAGAGAGAGAAGCGGGGAAAGGGGAAGGGTGGAGAGAGAAGCAGAAGCTGCCTCTCCGAGAGAAAGATGGAAAAGAGTCTATTCTGTATTTTTAACTATATTAAATTTTTAGATGAGCTGCACAAACACAATACCTTAATCAAGAGCAGAAATATACATATAACAAAATTGACCTTAAATTTGTATCAACAGACTAAGATCCATACCAATGCAAAGTGTTCATCTCAATATCATATCCCCCTTTAAATGTAAACAAACATTTATAAACAATATTTGGGAATTTGGGCATAGTTCTCTCCAAATCACTTCCTGCTTTTTGTTAGGCAAAGTATTTTGGGGGATTTATGAAGACCTTTCAGGAGGTCTTGTTCCATCGAACCACATTAGTCTGGAAGGAATCCACAGTTTCTCATCCTCTATGGAAACAAAAACAGAACCTCTTTTCCAAAGCAACATATCTTTAGACCCAAACTTTGAAGTCAAGATACCTTTAAAATATATATGTTGGTTTAGCTTAACAGCCTGTACGATGAAATGTCTCTCTGTACTTAGCTCATTCACAGTCAAAAATTCAAAGAAAACACAATAATATATATAATTCAGACTCTCTGTGTATATTTCATCTTTACATGGTTTATTTTTCTTTTCTCCTTTAATCTATGACTGTCTGTACTATGTCTCTTTAAAGACTTTCTTTTATTTTTCTAAAAAAACCCTTTACTTATTTTTCTTTTTTTTTCTTTCTTTCTTTTTTTTTCCTTAGGAGCTGCCGGAAAAAAAATTTATTTTTATTTTTATTTTTTCTCCCTTTACTTATTTTTATAACTGTCTATATTCTTTTTCTTCTCTCTCCCAAGCCCATATACATTTATCTAACACTGTGACCCATTCAGAGGTCTTTTTCATCTGAATCTGTCTTTATTGTGTGGCTGAAACCCTTTTCTGTCCAGGAGCACTTCTTAAAATGCTAAGTGATGTGGCTAGGCCTAAAGTAGCTTTGCCTTTTGGCTCTGCCCAGTCCAACATGGCAGAGGTTCCTTCAGTGCCAGCTCTGTGAGCCATGCTCACAGCCCCATTTCCAGGCACACAGCAGGTCTATGTTGCTATTAAGCAAGTTGTAGCACTCTGCTCACAAATCCCATTTAAGTGCTCAGCCTCCTGAAAGAGCCAGAGTTTGTGTTGGCAACATGGATCAGGAAGCCACCATTTCTTATGCTGAGTCAATAAGCCTTCTCTTAAGGGAGACACAGCACTCCTGCTTATTGTCAGCACACAGAGCCCATCTGGGGAAAAAAAAACTCTGTTCTTTACTATTTGGAATTTCTTTTCAAGCTCTCTAAGGTTTTATGTGGATGTAGTTGGCCCATGTTGGCGTGCCAATTTGTAGGTGGCGGCAGCTCATTCATTTCCTGGCTGTCCAGACCTGAAATAATCACACAGAAACTATATTAATTGCAATACTGTTTGGCCAATAGCTTAAGCGTATTTCTAGTTAGCTCTTACATCTTAAATTAACCCATTGACAGCTGGGAATGAATGAGCAGTCTCTGCCAACAGCCAAAGGTGAACTCGAACTGATTCTCCTGCAAACCATTCCTGAGTGTTGGAATTGCAGAAATATGCCACCTCACCAGTTTGTGCAGTGCTGGGGATCAAACACATTTGCATGCTAGGCCAACATTCTATCAGCTGAGCCACATTTTAATCCCATTTTCATCCTTTATAATAAACTGGTAAATACAAATAATTATTTTCCTGGGCTCTGTAAGCCATTATAACAAATCATCAAACAATAAGACAGGGATCAGGAACTCTTGGTTTGTAGCTCATTTGGTCAAGAACCAGAGGCCCCTGTGGCTTGCAAATGACACCTGATGTGAGTGCAGCCCTTACTCATGACTGTGAGTCTCACAGGTCCCTGGGGCTGTTAAGCAGCAGGTGGCTATCAGCAGCACAGCTGGTCCTGAAGCCGCACTGGTCACCTCATCCTCTCTGTTCTCCTCCCTCACATATCTCTGATCTTTCAGCTGTCTCTTCTGACTGTCTCCTGGCACCACTCCGGCTCCGTCCTTTCTACAGGGGCAGTCTCCATTTACCTCATAGAGAAGACTAACTGGTTCTGCAAACACACATAAAAGAAATTTTGTCTAGCTTTTGGATCTTTGTCCCTGCTTAGGCGTGGGCGAGAAGAAAAAAAAACCTGCTCAGCCTAGCCCTTGGGGGCACCAGTGTGCAAGAGGGAGTGAGACAAATATGCAGATAATACAAACAGGTTATGATTCTGAGATGTAACTCTGAGCTCACAGATAAACTGTACAGGCAGCATCTACTTTAAAATAGATATAGATGGGGCTAGAGAGATGGCTCAGCACTTAAAAGCACTGGCTGCTTTTCCAGAGGACCCAGGTTCAATTCCCAGCACTCACATGGATGCCCACAACTGTCTGAAGTTCCAGTTCCAGGAGATCAGGCACCATTATACAGATATGCAGGCAGGCAAAACAACAATGCATAAAAATAAAAATAAATCATTAAAAAAGAAAACTCTAAAAAATAGATATAGATAGACTTTACTAAGAGTCCTTAATGGGACTGGAGTTATATTTCAGTGGGTAGAATACTTGTTTAACATGTATCAAGTCCTGGGTTTGATCTTTAGCCACATAAGGAAGGCTTAAAGGTTCACACTAGTAATCTCTTACACTTTGGAGATAGAGACTGGAACTCAAAAATTTGAAGTTACCCTTGGTTATATAGCAAATTCAGGGATAGTCAGGCTACATGAGACCCTGTCTCAAAAACAAAACAATAACAACAAAAAACAAAACAAACAAACAAACAACTGAAATGAAGAACAAGCTTAAAAGTTCATAGTGATTTGATTCTGGGAGGTCTTTTTGTATAATCCTTTGGTATCAGCATGATTTTAGTGAGGGTTCTTGTGGTGGTTTGAATGAGAATTGCCCCTGTGGGGCTATATATTTGAATACTGGATGCCTAGCTGGTAGAACTGTTTGGGAAGGACTAAGAGGTATGGCCTTGCTGGAGGAGGTGTTTCACTGGAGGTGGACTTTGAGGTTTCAAAAGCCTATGCCAGGTCCAGTCTCACTCTCTCTGCTTCCAACTTTTGGATCAGGATGCAAAGGCTCTTAGCTGTTGCTCCAGTGAAATGCCTGCCTGCCTGCTGCTGTGCTTCTTGCCATGATGGTCATGGACTCATCCTCTGAACCTGTAAACAAGCTGCCAGTTAAATTCTTTCTTTTGTATGTTGCCTTGATCACGATGTCTCTTCACGGCAGTAGTGACCCGACTTAAGTCAGTTCTCCAGAGAATCAGACCAAATGGTCCTTATGTGACATAAGAGAGAGGGTTTATTTGGACAGCTAGTTTGCGTGATTACACATCTGAGAAACCTCAGGATAGGTCTCTAAGCTGGGGACCTTGGGACCCTGGTAGCATATCTCATTCCAAGTCTCAAGGGCTGGGTACCAAGGAAGCTGAAGGTGTCACTCTCAGTTTCGAAGTGAAAGGCTGGAAAATCCAAGGAGGAAGATGTTGGTGTATTTCGTGGAGACTAAACAACTTGGACTCCAATGTCCACTGCAGGATCTGAATGTACCCTGGCTTTGGGGAGGAGACATCGATCTCCTTGTGGTTATGCTATGGTTGGGTGGTATTTGCCCTCACTGTGGACAAGCCTAGTCAGATGCATATGCTGTAATTCTGTCAGAACATCCTCACAGACACACCCACAAAGCTCTCCCAAAGGTCTCTCTTCCTTAATCCAGGCAACACCTAAAATTAAACATCACAGGCACTTAACTCCTTTTTAGTGACTGCTTAATACTATTGGTCTGCTCTTCATGCCTATTTGAGCATTTCCATTTTATTGTATTCCAAGCAAAATTGAAGGGACCATCTTGATATGTGGAGCATGGTGATCCTCTTCTTGATCCACCACTGTTCTAAGCGCTGATCTTCTTCTGGGATTAGTAGTTGCTGACTTCTCTCTATAAATTTTGTCTTTATAAACTTTTTTTATAAATTAAATACACAAGCTGTTATAAACTCCATGGAGGCTGAGGCAGGAGAATTACTATGAGTCTGAGGGTGTTTTATACTATGGACTGAGTTTTAGACTGGGCTACAGAATGAGACCGTGTGTGTGTGTGAATGTATGCTAGTGTTTTATTGCTGTGAAGAGTCACCATGACCATGGCAACTCTTATAAGGGAAAACATTTAATTGGGGCTGGTTTACAATTTCGGAGGTTTAGTCCATTATCATCATGGAGGGACACACGGCGGCTTGCAGATAGGCATGGTGCTGGAGAAAGAGCTGAGAGTCTTACGTCCTATGGAACCCAGGTCCTTGTATGTGTGTGAGGCAAGCATTATACACTGAGCCTCAGCTCCTCCATATGCATTTTGAGCATGATGCACTAAGAAATGAAATTATTATGATATGGATTGTGGGCTTTTTAAACTTCTGACTAGCTCTTAACTTTTTTTTTTTTGAGACAGGGTTTCTTTTTTTTTTTAATTATTTCATGTGTGTGTGTGATTGGACTTTTTAAAAAATATTTATTTATTATGTATACAATATTCTGTCTATGTGTATGCCTGAAGGACAGAAGAGGGCACCAGACCTCATTACAGATGGTTGTGAGCCACTATGTGGTTGCTGGGAATTGAACTCAGGACCTTTGGAAGAGCAGGCAATGCTCTTAACTGCTAAGCCATCTCTCCAGCCCTGACAGGATTTCTCTGTAGCTTTGGATCCTGTCCTGGAACTAGTTCTTGTAGACCAGGCTGGCCTTGAACTCACAGAGATCTGCCTGCCTCTGCCTCCCAAGTGCTGGGATTAAAGGGTACGCCACCACTGCCCAGTGACAAGCTCTTAATTTAAAGCTTAGTTTTCTTTTTATTTATCTAAAAACCCTGGATGGAAAGTTTTTATGAAATGAAGAATCTTAAAAGCTTTCCATTGACCTCAGCATCTAATATGTAATCTGGGCTCTTAAGGAATAGCATCAAGCAGGGAAAGGTGGTCTCAGAGCAGCACAATGCCTGTCCACCACCCTTGCTTGGTAAACTCCTGCCCATCTTCCAGGCCTTAGTATAGGTTTTGTTTTTTTCAAGACAGCTTTCTCTGGACCAAGGAGCTCTGCATGGGAGCGTGCATTTGCTCTGTAATCGTTCATCTTGTTTGTCAACTTGCTTCGATCTAGGATGTACATATATACATATATAGACATACCTCTGGTCAGTGCTGTGAGAGTATTTCCTGGAATGAATAACTGAATGTAGATGACCCTCCTCTAGAGAGGGCAGCTTTTCCTGGCAGTGACCCAGGTTTGAAGATGTTGGAGACAAAAAGCAGTACTGTTCTTTGCCTGCTCACCTATGCTCCCTGCTGGTGAGTGCATCTACTCTGTAGCTTCCGCTGTCTTTGCTGACACCAGAATCCAGCTTCCTCGGCCTTTAAATGTGTACTGATGGCCAGGGACTTTCCAGGGATCCTCAAGACTTTCAGTGCCAGATCGGGACTGCTGGGGTATTTGGCTTCACAGACTCGGGGGGAAGCTAATGGGTTTCCAGACTCTGCAGAATTCAGACTGCCATGGCTGGACCTCCTAGCCTGGGCTGTGCATGCCAGTCCAGTGAATCTCCTTTTAATATGTATTCACTCTACTGGTCTCTTCCTCTAGAGATTCTTGATGGATACAGCTTCTGCACAGTGCAGCCAAGTAGCAGTAAAATGATGTCTTTGGTTATCATTGTTTGGCAATGAGCTTCTGGGGAAGAGTCCCATCTATCAATTCCTGTCATGCTCAAGGCTTACACAGGACTCAGCAAGTTGCTTTTGAATCCTTGAAGGCATCAGCTCTCACAAGGAAATTGGGCTGAGGGTAAACTGAGAGCTGTGAGTTTTTTTGTTTTTCTTTCCAGGCATTTCTTAGACTGGGGTTCCCGGGCACTGGTAATAAAAAATAAGTAACACTTATGAAGCACCTGACCCACACCAGGCACAGTTCTTCATGCCCCTCAATGTACTGAATCATTTAATTGTCACAGACAGTTACTGAGAGGTCAAGCAGCCTACTCAGTGTCACACAGTAGAGAGAGGTAGAAGGAGAATTTGAATCAGACCATCTGGGTCCAAAGCCTACGCACCCAGCTACCAGGCTGTTTATCCCCAAAGCAACTAGAATTGAGAAAATGTAACCGATGTCTGATGCTGATGCTAATGGCAGTGACAGTAATGCCTTTGACAAAGACTACCACCTTCCTAGCACATTGAGTCTCTCCTAGGAAAAATACCTTGTTTGTGTTGCGACAGTCCCACCTCCCCGCTCTCCAGGCATGTACTTCTAGAAGGGGCTTCACACAGCAGACTGCCCCCCCCCACCCAGTGCCTGCATATGGCCTCCAGCAGACCTGGAACTGATCTGAGACAAGAGGAGACGAGAGGAGCCAGGTGAAGCTGGCTCTGGGTTCACAAAGCAGATTGAGAGAGGAAGACACTGACAAGGAAAGGCCGGAATGAGGGAGGAACAAGCACAGGGAGCAAATGCTTGTACCTATCCTAGCCTATGTAATGTCTGTTTCCTCAGACCGGAAGAGCCCTAACTAAGATCAACTCACAGCCCCCAAATCCTTTCACAGGCCACTGCTTTCTGTACTGGCTGGAGTAGCAGGCAGGGTAAATAATGATGATGAGGCTTCACATTAAGAAAACATCTTTCGGCCGGGCGGTGGTGGCACACGCCTTTAATCCCAGAACTCTGGTGGCAGAGGCAGGCGGATCTCTGTGAGTTTGAGGCCAGCCTGGGCTACAGAGCAAGTTCCAGGACAGGCTCCAAGGCTACAGAGAAACCTTGTCTTGAAAGAAAGAAAGAAAGAAGGAAGAAAGAAAAAAAGAAAAGAGCTTTCTAAGTAGCAAGTAGTGACAGAGCTGGTGACAGAGGTAAATGATGTCAGGTCCCAAAGAAACCCTGGAGGAATGGCTTACTGAGGTGCCTATTAACATATCAAGGCTGACACCAGGCTCTTTCAGCATTGCAAGTACCTATTACAGAGTCCTGGCTCCTCTCTGCACTTCTTGCCAGCCCGCCAGCTAGAGCCCCCTACTCCAATCCTCTCCAGTGACCTGATTGACTTTGCCTCAGCATCTCTTTCCTGTATAACCCAGCTGTTCGGGCCATGCTCTCTCTTGTCCTGTTGGTTCTTCTCTCTCTCTCTTGGCTCTTTGCTCTCAACTCCTGATCCCTTCTCTTGCCCCTCTCTCTTCTCATACTCTCTTGCTCTGCCCCCCGCCCCCCACTGCCTGGTCTACTCTGCTGGCCATGTTCAGTCTGGGCTCTTTTATAGTGATGTATTTTATTATTTGTGTTTTAATAAATAAAGCTTGCCTGGAGATCAGAGGGCAAAGCAACCATACTAGTCAGTCATACAGGCCAGGGAGTGGTAGCACACACCTTTAATTTTAGGGCTCCAGAGACAGAGGCAGATGGATCTCTGAGAGTTCAAGGCCACCCTGGGCTACACAAGATTGAATCTGTCTAAAAGAGAAATGAAAAATAATAATAATTTTTAAAAAAAGAGTAAAAAAAAAGAGAGAGAAATGAAGCTCACACAAAGGTGATTCCAGCATTTGGGGTCCCATGCCTTTAATCCCAGCACTAGGGAGGTGGAGACAGGAGTGATGTGGCTGGGTGGAGAGAGGACTATAAAGGGGAAGAGACAGGAACTCAGTGAAGTGTGGAATCTGAGGTTAGTGGAGAACATTGCAGGATCTCCCCTTTGTTTTTCTGAGCCTTGGTAGAGGTAAAATCTCTCTAGTGGTTGGCTGTTTTGCTTTTCTGATCTTCAGCTTGAACCCTGATATCTGTCTTTAGGTTTTTAAATTGTAATCATTAATAATAATATTATTATTAATTTATTTACACTCTTCCAGATGCCTCTGACTGTTCTCTCCCTTATATCTACAATAGAAACCTTTTCTCTAACCTTACCTAGGATCAGTCATGTCCTCATTTTTATAGGTCGTTTCTCCCTTAGGCTAAGGCTTTGTCTTTCCTTCTATAGAGCTTGTGAGGGTCTCAGTCACCCCATCTCCCTTGAGGCTCTGAACTGGCCTGTGCATCTACTCATTTTTCCTAACCTTGACTTGGAGCCTGAATGGAGGGAGGTGGGGGGGGGGAGAGAGCTGAGAAGACAGTCTCATGTATCCCAGTTTTCCCATTGCATAGGACCATGGAGGACATAGAGGTCCCTGGGGACAGCTAGATGACATTAACTGTAAGAGTAGGAGAAGTGACCAGGAGACCAACAGGATGAAGGACTAAGTGAACAGGCTGAAGGCCCCAACCACCCAGAACCCCTTCCACACATGGCCCCTCCCACTTCTGCTGGGAAGCTCCTCCTCCTGTCATTCAGATTTGGGGTTCCCTGTCTGGTCTGGCTCTCAGCTTGGGGGAAGGAAGTGGTTATAGCTGTTGTTGCCTGGGGCTGCAGAACCTGAGACACTACTGGTTTGGGAGCTGGTGAACCATCTAGAGGTTGCCAAACAAGTGTTCTTCTGGATCCTCCTCGGAGATCTTCAAACCCTGGCAAGGCGAGCAGGAAGCTGTGGCTAGAGGGAGCTTCCTATTTGCTGACGGTGTCAGGGCTGGTCTGAGAGAGCTGCCCTTCTGTGGCTAATGTGAGCTGTGCCATCTCCCACCCTCCCCTTAGGCTGACTCACATGCCTGCCCTGTCCTGGGTTAGAATGAAGTGCCCCCTCAGGCCCAGTAAGGTGCTTATTTCAGCTCCTCTCCTTACCGGCCTGGGCTGCAGGTGGCATTTCTGAAACCACTCAGAAAGCAGTAACCTGCTCTGTTGGCACAGGCTGCCTGACCGTATGACTTTGGTGTTACTCTGGTTCCCAGAGAAGGAAGCTAAGAGTGCTGAGGTTGGGAAAAAAGAAAAAAACCTAAAGTAAGTAGATTAAAAAATTAAGGATGCTTGTTTGAAGTCAATTTCAGATAACGACAGGCAATTTTTTAATTTTTATTTTATGCACATTGCTTTCTTGCCATGGGTGTCAGGTCCCCTGGAACTGGAATTAAAGACAGTTGTAAGCTACCATGTGCGTGTTGGGAATTGAACTCAGGTCCTCTGGAAGAACAACCAGTGCTCTTAACCACTGAAACATCTCTCCAGCCCCCCCTTTTTTATTTTACTTATTTATTTATTTTTGACAGGCAATTTTTAAAAGGGAGAAACGGCTTCTTTTGACTCGCAGTTTGAGGGTACAGTCCATCATGATGGGAAGTTGAGGTATCCGAAGCCCGAGGCAGCTGGTTGCATTTCATCCATAGTCAGGAAGCAGAGAGATGAACTATGGGTTTAGTTCACTTTCTTCCTTTAAAAAACAAAACAAAGCAAGCAAGCAAACAAGTTGAAAACCTGTCTGAGACCAATTAGTGCTATAGGAATGTTTGGAGCCATTCAGTGAACTAAGGATAATTTGAAACATGACTCCCTTCCCCAGCAGCCTTCAGGAGTTCCTCAGCTAGGGGTGGGGCCTCGGGAGCTGACAACCACGTTTTCAGTATTAGAATATCCTCAGTTTGATTCCATCTTATACCTGTAAAGTGGCCAAGATCAAAAACACTGATGACAACTTATGCTGGAGAGGTTGTTGGGGAAAAGGGAACACTTCTGCATTGCTGGCGGGAATGCAAGCTGGTATAGCCCCTCTGGATGTCAGTGTGGCGATTTCTCAGAAAATTAGGAAACAACCTTCCTCAAGACCCAATAATACCACTTTTAGGTATATATCCAAAGGATGCTCAATCGTGCCACAAGGGCATGTGTTCAACTATGTTCATAGCAGCTTTGTTTGTCATAGCCAGAACCTGGAAACAACCTAAATGCCCCTCAATTGAAGAATGGATAAAAAAAATGTGGTACATTTACACAATGGAGTACTACACAGCAGAAAAAAATAACGACAGCTTGAATTTTTCAGGAAAATGGATGGAACTAGAAAGCATTATTTTGGGTGAGATAACCCAGACACAGAAAGACAATTATCATATGTACTCACTCATAGATGGTTTATAAACATAAGGCAAAGAAAACCAGCCTACAAACCACAATCCCAGAGATCTTAGACAACAATACGGACACTAAGAGAGACTTACATAGATCTAATCTACATGGGATGTAGAAAGTATAAAAAGACACGATCTCCTGAGTAAATTGGGAGCATAGGGACCTTGGGGGGTAGGTTTGAAGGGGGAGGGGAGAGGCAGGGAGGGGAGCAGAGAAAAACGTAGAGCTCAATAAATATCATGGAAAAAAAAAAGAATATCCTCAGTTTTATCTTGAGAATCCTAAAGGGGCAGAAGCCCAGAGGAGGTGAAGAGACCCATGCTGTGACCCGATGATAATCGGTGTAGGATTGGAGCTCCTCAGACAAGGACAGCCTGTCAACCTCGAAACACGGCCACTGTACACTTGTCTAAGTTATGAGGGTGGGGTGGCAGAGGGGATGGGATTCAACTCATCACAGAAGAAAGCGGACTCTCCAAAGCGGTGACTGACAAGCCTGGTTACACTCAGTAGCAGCAGCAGAAGCAGCTGGGGTTGCTTAGTTTGTGTCATGGAACTGATTAGGTCATGGAATGTGTAGGTATTTGGTCAAGGTGTATTCATGAGGGTGTTTAGAATCTGTAGACAGAATGCATGAATGTGTGTGTGTGCAGGTGTGTGCGAGAGAGACAGAGACAGACAGAAACAGACACATAGACACACACACAGAGATTGGTTAATCAAGCTAGACGAGTGTAACCATCAAGCTGACCTGCTTTCTGGAGCAAATAGACACTTGCTGTCATGGCCCACGAACTCATGTTTGAACACTTGGTCATTAGTTGGTGGCATTCTTTTGAGGTGCTGTGGAGCCTTTTGGACATGGGGCCTAGCTGGCAGACACAGGGATGCAGGGGAGAAGCTATAGGGTTCTATTCCAGGCCCTGCTCAGTCTCACATTTTCTGCTTCCAGGCCAGTCACCTAGTAAGCTGCTTCACACTCCTTGAACAGCCGCTGTCCCTGCCACAGTGAATACCGCCATGCTCGCCCCTGCCACGTTCACCCCACCATGCTCGCCCTACCATGCTCCCCGCACCACGCTCCCTCCACCGTGTTCACCCCACCATGAAACTATGACCTAAAGGAAATCCTTCTTCCCCTTAGTTTCAGCTGTGAGATATTCTGTCCAGCAATGAGAAATGAAACGAACCCAAAGCATACGTCTGCTTCACAGATAAGTCATGAGGATGGGATGAGAAAACGTTTATTTAGCTTCTGATGCCTCAGCACACGGGGCGGGCACTAAAAGTGTAAGCTCTTCTCCTTCTGGCTGCTGCTGACATCAGGAGTCATGTGTTGCAGGAGGGTGAGAACGGCTGACTGGGCTCTGCCGGGCCCATATACTAGTCCTGTAAAGGCTCCACAGCAGGATGTGGCTGGGGCCTGAGGCACTGCTGCCACTTGAGTCATGTGACCCAGGAGATCTTCCAGTGATGGGAAAGGATACGTACATATGGAGGCTTTGGCCAGTCCCGTGGGACAATGCCCTCTGTGGTAGAGAATGAAAAGTCTTTGAAAATTGATTCCTGGCATGAGTCCGGGCCTGAAGATCAGCAGAATCTTTGAGCCTGTGAGACCAAGGGACTGCTGTACTGTACTGTAGTTACACCTTTGCAGAGTGAGCCTCATCAGAAATATCAGGTGCTGAAGCCAGGCAGCTCCAACAGCCCGGCCAGAAGAGGCATATCTGGTGCTGAGTCAAAGCGGGATGGAGGGTTGTTCGAGGTAGACCAGAAAACCCAACTGCCCCTTTCTCTAAGTTCATGTCCTCAGCTGAGGGGAAGGAGGCTCTGAAACGCAGGTGAAGGAGAACAACCCCTCACTACTCTCAGAGTATGTTCGCTTGGCAGGAGGGTACAAGCAAGACAGATGACAGCTGAGCCACTGCCTCTAGATGGGAGTGTAAAAGAAACGGCTTCTCATCCATTTGGTTCTCATGTCTGCGCTGTTTTCACTCATTTGTTCCCTCTCTCAGAAAGCACCTGTGGTTTGTGTCTGACTCCTAGCCCCCCCCCCGCCTTCTTGAATAGAACCCGATACTTGTATTCAAGTCTGTTTAACGACCCTTTCTATCAGCCTCTATCTAAAATACTTACATCTCATTCATCTTAGAAGGAAACCAAACTCTTCAGTTACCCTTCGTGTATTACCATCTTTTTTTTTCCAGTCAGACCTTAAATGCGTCAGCACAAGCTTGTCTCCATTTTTCTCTTCCCTGGCCCTTCTCATCCATCCGGCCTCCATGCCTGGTTTTTTCTCCACGGCTCTGCCTCCTAAAGATGGAGTCTGCCCCATCTCTCAGCATCCCTCACGGCTGCCAGATAGCAGCAAATCACACTCACTAGCTGCGACAATCTCTCTCACAGCCCTTCTTCCTTGTGTCACAGTGTTCCTCGGGCCCACTCCTTGTGAGACAACGAATGGTTTATTAGGAGCATAAATCTCAGCATCCCACATTCTGTGTTACTCTCCCAGAGCAACGGGGCCTAAACGCACAAACCAAATAGCTTAAGCCACAGAAATTAATTTTCCTCAAAGCCCTGGGGGCTGTAAGTTTAAAACCAAGGTGCTGTTGGAGTTGGCTTCTGTCTTGCAGCTGCCTTCTCTCTGCAGCCACACATGGACTTTCTCACCAGGCCCTCATGCACCCTTCGACACATGTGCCTCTCTCTCTATTCTTTCCTGCTAATAACACCAGTCCTTGTGATCTAGGGCCCCACCCTGTGAACTCATTTGAGTTCCTTCATAAGGGCCCTGTCCTGGTGAGTTTATGTCAACTTGACACAAGCTAGAGTCATCTGAAAGGAGGGGACTTCAATTGAGAAAATGCCTCCATAAGATCAAGGCAGTAGGGCATTTTCTTAGTTAGTGATTGGTGGGGGAGGCCTAAACCTACTGTGGGTGGTTCCATCCTCTATGAGTTTGAGGCCAGACTGATCTACAAAATGAGTTCCAGGACAGTCAGGGCTGTTACACAAACCAAGAAAACCAAGAAAGAAAAATAAAATCATGATATATGAAAATCTTTTTGCTTATGTTAAACAAAGAGTCAGAAATGTTTTCTCCCATATGTGGAAACTAGATTCATAATTATATATATTTGTGTATATACATTACACACACACACACACACTTGTGTGTGTGTGTGTGTGCAGGGAGCCATAGGCACAAACGCCATTACAAGATGGCGCTTGCATCCTCGCAGAGGCAAACAATTCCATATTTGGCAATGCTTCAGGACTGAGCGTCCAGGCGCTTCCCGTATGCGCAATAACCTAGGTGTCCTTAACCAATCCCGAGGACTCTGGTGCCAGCGAGCACATAGCAGCCAATCAAGGTATGAGTCGCGTCACATCTCCCTATATAAGCAGCTGCCATTCAGACCTTGCTCTCTCTCGCCTCCCGCTCTCCCTTCAACCAAGAGGCTCTCCAATAAAGCGTGATCCGAGAAGAATCCTTGAATGGTGGTCGTTCTTCCTCGCTGGTCGGGGAGTTCGCCGTGTGTGTGTGTGTGTGTGTGTGTGTGTGTGTGTGTGTGTGTGTGTGTAACTTGAAGAGTAAAAAGTATTTGTCTTAGTTGCTGTTCTATTGTTTTAAAGAGACATCATGACCACGGTAACTTATAAAAGGATATATTTAGTTGGGGCTTGCTTACAGTTTCAGAGGGTCAGTCCATGATCATCATGGTAGGGAGAATGGCAGTAGCCAGTGATCATGGTATCAGGCAGACAGGGATGGCACTGGAGAGGTAGCTGAGAACTCATATCTTAGCTGAGAGTTGGGGTAGTGGGGTTTGTGTGGGGTCTGAGGTTTCAAAAGGTCTGTCTCCAGTGACACACCACCTCTGACAAGACCACATCTCCTAATCCTTCCCAAACAGTTCACACCAACTGGGAGCTAAGCACTCAAGTATATGAGCCTCTGGGAGCCATTCTCATCCGAACCATGACAGCCTTCATTAAAGGAGGGGGGAAATAGAGAGGGCAATTGAGTGTAAGTGATTAGGAAGCAGAAGGTGGGCTGAATTGGGAGAAGAAAATGGACCAGCTAGAGTGGAGTGTGATAGGGAGAACAAAGGACAATGGCACATATATAGAAGGATACCATGATGAAGCCTATTATTTTGCACATTAACCTCAATTTAATTTTTAAAAAAAGGGCTGAAAGATTTCAGTCCATTTGCAACTGACTCTTTGCTGCTCCTTCCAAACACTAAAGAGCTGTCCAATTATCTTCTCTGTAATCCCAGGTGGCTCCTGTGTTAGCCAACAGAATTCAGTGGAAGTGAAACTACAGGAAACCTGGGTCACACCCTCCGGCATCCTTACGGCCATCGCTTCATTCTCTTGGAATCTTGCGTTAAGAGCACCAAGTAAAGGAGTTGGCTTAGCGTTTTGAAGAGTGAAAGGCCATGTTAAGGGTGATCAAGATGACTCTGAACAACTTGCAGGCATGAGAATGAGATTCCTCTAGGCCTTCTGGCCCTGTCAGCATTCCAGTTAACACGAGTCATTCAAGAGAACCAAGAGATCTCATCAGGGAAGCTGACAGGATTTGAGAGGATAAAACTGTACTAGATGTAGCATGACTTCTAATTGATCTTAAAAATAAAAACCCAGAATCAGATATTTTAATGCTGAAGATCCGAGAAGCAGAGAGGCCAACCATTAAAGAGTTCTTACCTCTATCAATGCTCAGACCAAAGGGGCAATCCTGTCCTCAGGCTGCCTTCTTAGACTCCGTTCTCAGACTGACTGCTTCCCCAGACTGCTTCAGTCTGGACACCTTGAGCTCCTGTCTCCTCCCACCTTATATTCCTCTCTCTGGGCAGCCATATCACTCCTGTCTCCACCTCCCTAGTGCTGGGATTGAAGGTGTGGGATCCCATGTGTTGGGATCACTTTTGTGTTAGCTCTGTTTCTCTTTTAGACTATATCAATTTCACGTGGGCTTGAACTCACAGAGATCCATCTGCCTCTGCCTCCCTAGTGCTAGGATTAAAAGGTGTGTGCCACCACTGCCTGGCCTCAGTTGGCTAGCTCTCTGCTCTGATCTTCAAGCGAGCTTTATCTGTAACAGCATAAACAAAACATCATGATAGCTAGATGATTGTCATCCAGAAGACTCCATGGATGGTTGGTCCTGATTTCCCAATCTCCTTTCGCTCTTTGGACCACAGCTCTTCTTCCTCACTGTCACACTGAGTGTCAACCACCAAACCTAGAAATAACCACTGTTTCTAGTCACAGACACAAAGAACAAGACAAACAGAACCAATGATTTTTCAGCAAGGTCTCTGTGTGACTCTGATCAAGTCTGGATATAAAGACATCTTCAGGGGCTGGAGAGATGGCTCAGCGGTTAAGAGCATTGCCTGCTCTTCCAAAGGTCCTGAGCTCAATTCCCGGCAATCACATGGTGGCTCACAACCATCTGTAATAAGGTCTGGTGCCCTCTTCTGGACTGCAGGCATACACGCAGACAGAATATTGTATACATAATAAATAAATAAATACATAAATTTTTTTAAAAAAAGACATCTTCAGGGACTTCTTTTCTGCCGAAGCTGGCCACATTTGCTTCCCTATATGAATCTCCCAAGTCAGAAGCCAGAGCATCTTATACTCCCTGGGGTGACTGCAACTTCTACACCTGAAATGCAACCCAGTATTTCTGTTAGAGAAAAAGCTCCTTCTAGTGATGCAGGTAAGAAAGCTAGACATCCCTCTACATGTCCTTATACTGACCCATCCAAGTGTAGCATCAGCTACAGCAGCACTGTGTGTGTGTGTGGTCCAAAAAAACTTGCAAAAGGGAAAAAAATCCAAATGCTAAAAATAGAGGACAGAAAAGTATTTACCAAAAGGAACACTTAATCCAGGTAAAATGAATGAACAAGAGCCTCCTGCCTTCATGTGAATAAACTTCAAAACCATCATCACAGTATCAGGAGGCTGAAGTCACATAAAGCGTACTGTCCATGTGGAAGTTCAAAACACAGTCAGGGGTTTAAGATGCACTTATTTTAGTGGCTGCATGTGCACAGGGCTACCAAATAACACATTTGAGGGAGAGGGCGTCGGGGGAGCAGGACTGAGGAGGGATATACCAGAATTTTGAATGTACTTCAGTGATTTGAGAAAAGTAGAGAAAAATTCAATAATTGCAAAACTAGATGGCAGACCTTACTTTCTGTTTTTATCTTATGTTTTAGAGTCATAAAATAAAAAATAATGTTAAGTTCTCCTTTCTCTTTTCCTGATCAAATATCTTTTCTGTAGTTTGATTTCTTCCTGGTAATGGCAGGCTTAGTTTTATTTTATGTCGATTAATTATCTGTCTGTCTGCCTATCCTTTTATGACATAGATTGTTTTTATGTAACCCTGGCTGATCTGAAACTTGCTATGTAGGTCAGGCTGGACTTGAATTTGGCTAACCATCTTGACTCTGCCTTCAGAATTCTGGGATTACAGGTGTGGGTCACCACACCCAGCAGACAATAAAGTTTTAAACTGGGGAGCATGACAGTGCCTCTCAGACTTTAACATCTGGATTGTCTGGAGATCTTGTTAAAGTCTGCATTCCAGTTTTGTAGATCCAGAGATAAGCTAGGGCCTGAAATTCTGTCTTGCCAATGCTTCTAGGACAAGTGAAAGTAGCTTGCTCTTGGGCCATACTTTGCCTAGGGCTCACTGAGTCCCTTTCAACTGTAGCTGGTTCTAGGTGTGTCCCTGAGTCCCACTGAAGCCCTCAAGTATTTATTCTAGAGGGAAGGGAACAGGAGAAGGGCCTAGGCCTGTAGGAACATCAGGACTCCAGACAGTGGCTCCACCTCCTGGATAGATACAGATCTAGCCCTCCCCTGCTTTTGGACCCCTCCCATGTAACCCAGGAACAGGGGCCTGAAACACACACACACACACACACACACACACACACACACACACACACACACACACAGAGAGAGAGAGAGGGGGGGGGGGAATATTAAGAATATTTAAGTGGCCAGTAAGGCCATAACCTGCAGGTTAGAAGGCTGGCGATTCAGTGTATTTTTTTTTTTTGTTGTTGTTGTTTTGGCTCCAAATCTGTAGAGCAACAGGCTAAACACTGAGGCAGACTTTCTATGTTACAGTCTTGGGTTAGTGGCCTCTTCTTTTTAGGGGAACCTCGGTCGCTTCTATGAAGGCCTTATGTGTCTGATTTACTCTAAGACTGCAGTTTTTAATGCTAATCCTATCTTTTAAGAAAATGCTCTCTCGGGGAGCAGGAGGAGAACTTGGGGGAACAGAATGGTTGAAATGTGGGAAGGACAGAGGGAGAACAAGGAAAGAGATATCTTGACTGAGGGAGCCATTATGGGGCTAGCAAGAAACCTGGCACTAGAAAAATTCCCAGGAATCCACAAGGATGGCCCTGGCTAAGACTCTAAGAAATTGTTGGAGAGGGTGTCTGAATTGGCTTTGTCCTGTAGTCAGATTGATGACTAACTTAAATATCATAGAACCTTCATCCAGGAACTGATGGAAGCAGATGCAGAGACCCACAGCAGAACACTGGGCTGAGCTCCCAAAGTCCAGTCGAAGAGAGGGAGAAGCGATAATATGATCAAAGGGGTCAAGACCATGAAGGGGATACCCACAGAAACAGCTTACCTGAGCTAACGGGAACTCACCAACTCTGGCCTGACAGTGGGGGAACCAGCATAGGACCAAACTAGGCCCTCTGAATGTGGGTGACTGTCATTTGGCTGGGGTAGATTGTGGAGCCACTGACAGTGAGACCAGGATTTATCCCTACTGCTAGTACTGGCTTTTTGGAACCCATTGTCTTTGGAGGGATACCTTACTCAGCCTAGATACAGTGGGGAGGGTCTTGGCCCTGCCTCAAAGCCATTAGACTTTGTTGACTTCCCATGGTAAGTCTTATCCTCTCTGAGGAGTGGATGGGGGTCAGAGGGAGAAAGGTGGAGGGAGCAGGAGGAGGGGAGGGAGTGGGAACTGGGATTGATATGTAAAATAAAAAAATACAGTTTTTAAAAAATTAAAAAAGAAAGAAAAAGAAAATGCTCTCTCATCAACGTTTATAGGAGCGCTTGATGGAATGTCTGGGCATCATATTCTAGCCAAGGGAACTTATAAAAATCTCCCTCACAGTCTCTACAAGAATTCTTGGAATGCTGAGGGTGGTGAGCATTGATTAGCAGTGTTTCACAGGACCTGTGGCAACCTACTGCTGTGGGAACTGCATCAGTGAGGAGAGAATTCTCTTGAAGAGTCCCCATGGAGAACACTTTCCTTGTGCCTGACTGATGATCGCCGCAGACTTGCCTCCCAGGCCTTTCTTCTTCGCTGGCTTGTCTCTGTACTGTGCTCTGCAGTAAATCACACCACGGAGTCTTCTGAGTGCTGTCGCTGGATTATTGATCGGGGCAATCTTGGAGTGGCCTGCTTACCTTCTGCTGCCCTGATCTGGACATGGGCAGCCTCCAGTCTCAGTAACTGCCTCTCCCTGGCTCCTCTACTCTGCAGCTCCTTACCTCTTACTGAGCCACCCTTCCGTATCCAAATCTGCTTTTCCGGCTCATTTCTCCATGTCGCAAATGCCTTTCTCCTTGTCCCTTGGCTGGGCTAACTTCCACGAAATCAAGTCTCGGCAGGTTTTGTTATCCAGTGCTGTGGAACAGGCCACCGCCAAACCTTGTGACTTAAGATGGCAACAGCTCATCACTTCTCCTATCTCCGTGGGTTGTTGAGTCAGGCAGCTCTTCTGCTTCCCCGGGCTTGGCCAGGAGTTTAGGGTGGAAATATCTAGTGGTCCCACCCATGCGCAGGTGCCAGCCCCAGCTATTAGCTCAGCGGAGGCCAATGGCTACGTTCACAGTGCTCTTCCATATGGGGCTTCTAAGTGAGATTGGCTAGTTTTCTTTAGAGCATGATGGGTGGGTTCCAGGACAAATTATTTCTCAAGAGCAAGCCCAAAACACCAAGCTGCCGCTTGCATCAATCGTGTTGATATCCCACTGAGGTAAGCGAGTGCCATGGCCAAGCTCAGAATCAACATGGGAGGGGACTACGCAAAGAGCTTAGAGCTGAGGGATGGGATTCACTGGAGGCCACCAAAATGCAATGGGTCATTTGTTTAAGCCTTCCCAGACTTTTAAAAAATGCCCCTTCCTGTACTTAGCCCATCAGTGTGAAGCAGAAAGCATAGTTCCAAGGGTTATCTGGCCTGGAGCTCCTTTGAGGGCAGACACACTCTCTCTCCATCTTCCCTCTATCCTAACTACAGCATGCTAGAAGGATTCGTGATGGAACCGGGGTAGCCACTGTTACCACTTCTTTCCTGTTTGCCCTATCCCTACCTCACTGAGACTTAGAAAGTCGAATAGCCATTTACATTGTCCTCACACTCCTTATAGTGTGGCAGCCTGGTCCTGGCAGACAGGGAGCATCTAATAACCATTGGTGGGATGAAGAAAGGAGCGATTGAGTGAACTTCTAAGGAATCATTGAGATTTTTAAGCCATAAGTGCATTATAGTCTTTCTCTTTGTTTGTGACAGGGTCTCACTCTGTAGCCTTGGCTGGCTTGAAAGGTACTATATAGGCCAAGCTGTCCTCACAATGATCCAACTGCCTCTGCCCCCCTGGGGTGCTAAGGTTATAGATGTGTTCCACTACATCCTGGGTTTTAGTAAATATATATTATATATTTATATATTAAAATATATTATATAAAATCATATATATGATTTTATAAATATATATATGATTTAATGTCTCTATCTTTATTCTATCTGTACATGTACCTGCATGCCAGAAAAGGGCATCAGATCCCATTATAGATGGTTGTGAGTCACTATATGGTTGCTGGGAACTGAACTCAGGACCTCTGGAAGAACTACCAATGCTCTTAACTGCTAAACCATTTCTCTGATCTTTCTTTCTTTCTTTTTAAAAATTTTAACCTTTATTTTTATTTTGTATATGAGTGTTTATTGGCACGTGTGTCTGTGCACCACAAGCATGCAGTGGCCTTGAAGGTCAGAAGAGGCTGTCCTGGGACTGGAGTTATAGACAGTTGTGAGCCACTATGTGGGTGATGTGAATTGAACTCAGGGCCTCTGGAAGAACAGCCAGTGATCTTAACCACAGAACCATCTCGCCAGCCCCCTCAGTTTCTTTCTTAAACGTACACTGTGATCAAGTCGAGCAGAAAACACACATTCCCTAGTTGAAGCTGGTCCATCAGAGCTGTCATTTGGAGGCTTTCCTGGCCTCTCTTTCCTGACTGGTCCCTAGGAACAGTTTCCCTCGATAAACCATGTCATGCAGCTTTGCGTGTCTTGGGCAGAAAAGGACAAGGTGCACCCCGCCTTGGTTCAGAGCAGTCTTCTGATACAGGCTCAGTCTGCCTGTGTAAATAGTCACAGACACATCTTCAGGGGTAACTAACACACTGGAGTGTGGCAATCCATTGTGAACTCAGCTCTTCCCTATTGCAAAATTCTGACCTCATCAGGAACAGCAGAAGTGAGTCATGCCCGTGTAAAGGCTCCAATTACATCATTTGCTTTTTAAGAACTTAAAAAAAAGGAAAGGGAACAGAGAAAACAACAACAACAACAACAAAAAAGAAACTTGGTGTTCTGTTCTGTGTTCTTCTCTGGGGCAAGGCTCTTCATCCCGCTTGTAGGCACCCTGTCAGCTATGGAACAACTTCTCCTTACCTAAGACCCCTTCCCGCTTCTGCGCTTTGTCTGCCACGTAAAAACCTCAGTTAAAGGAAGGTCCGACCTGGTGATTATCCGGTGCTAAATGGTCAACCCTGAAAACATTAAATACAAATAACAAGTAATCTGAGCAGGTTATACTTAAAAATATATTTGTATATACAGATAACCATGTAATAACAATTAATGGGGGGAAAAGAGGCCATGAATTTGAAAGAGAGCAAGGAAGAGTATATAGCAGGGTTTGGAGGGAGGAAAGGGAAAAGAGAAATGATGTAATTATATTATAATATCAAAACTAAAGCTGGGTAGTGGTGGTACACGCCTTTTATCCTAGCACTTGGGAGGCAGAGGCAGGCTGATCTCCGAGTTAGAGGCCAGCCTGGTCTACAGAGTGAGTTCCAGGACAGCCAGGGCTACACAGAGAAACTCTGTCTTGAGCAAACAAAGAAACAAACAGAAAGTCCAGGATAATAAAACTAAATAAATGATTTCTTTGCCTTTTGTTTTATAAGAGATTCTTCATTGTTATTCCCAAGCTTTTGCTGATTATTATTAGGGACAGTGGGACACACTGGTGTGAACCTGGTCAGCTGCCAGTTCTCTCCTTCTACCTTCCTAGGTTTCCATGATCCATGCCACCCTGGTCCTCGGGTTTGTAGAGTAAGCGCCGTCACCTGCTGGGCCATCCCACCAACCCTTGTTTGTGTCTCACCCAAAGGACTGCCGCTATTATCTTCAAGAGGCCAGTCCCACCTTGGTCTGTGTAAAGCCGTTTCTCCAGCTCGGATTCAAACTAGCTCCTTTGAAATCAACCTGGTCCACCTGTGCTTTTATTGGCTGGCACCCGGTTTATTTTGAAGTTCAGGGTTTCTACAGCTTAGTCATAGCACACTTCCTAGTCGCCCATTGTCACTACCACTACTTGCTGTCACAGCCAGGCTGCAGTGGGACTCCTGTGGAGAAGGGAGATTCCTGGATTTGAGTTTCACAGCCTTTCTTCCTTTTACAAGTGGGGAAACCTGCAAAGATCTACAAAGAATGACTTGTTCAAGGCCACAGACCTAGGAAGTGGAAAGGCTAAAAGTGGCTCTTGGCTTTTTGCACAAGACTCCTTCTTTTATGATACTGTGCTGACCAATCATGTTCTTGTAGCTCTGGCCGAAGCTCTAAACGTTTGTGCAATTGCAGCTGAGGCCACCGAACCTCCAAGCATCTGCTGAGGTGGATTTTGTAATGATGGTGCTTGGGCAATGGCAAGTCCCATGACTTTCTTTCCTGTCTGCCCTCTCAGTCCTCAGGGGTGAAGCTCACACAGCTCTTATCTGGCACCCTTGGAAAGAGGAACATGAAGCCTCTTCCGCCTATAGCTGTTTCTCCCGCCCCATCAAACAGCTTTGGTTGGAAACTTTCTCTTCACAAATCTGCACAGCCAATGTTTCAGGAGCTCCCTTTGACACATCATCCCTACCCAAAGGAAAAATTGTCTATCAGGGACTGCTTCAAATGTTTTATCTACTGTCTGGTTTTAGTTTACGTATCTGTAATATCACCCACAGCAGTGTGTGTATTTCTGTTTTCTAATGCCTTAGTTGATGACTTTGTCTTCATCTCCTCTTACCTCCCAACCCCTGATCTGTTAATCTATGTTTACTGAATCGAATGAGTAAGACAGGGGTTCATGGAGGACTTCCTGGGAACAATCTACATCCAAAGTTTAGGGTTTTTTCCCCCAAAAAATTTAGCTTGGATAAGGATTAGGCTATGGTAGTCTCTCTTCAAACTCTCTCTCTCTCTCTCTCTCTCTCTCTCTCTCTCTGAAAGACAATATGCCTCTGTGTTTAATAGCAAAAGGAAAATGTCCCTCTACCCCCTTAAGGTTCGCCGAAATGCACAACACCACACAGCTCAGAAGGAAAAGCATATGGATTATTTATCTCCCGTGCATGGGGTGCACTGGAGTGTGAGTCCCCAGCACTTCAGTAAAGTTTGGAAGTCTATAAACCTTCATAAGCCCAGAAGTAGGTAGATCATTTGGGGACAACAGAAAGGACAAGAAAGACTGAACTGCTAACTTTGGAAAGGAAAATAGGTCAAAGTGCAAAAACAGTCAAATGACCCGAACTGTCCAGACTAGGGGGAGAGGAGAAATTAAAAGGATTTGGGGCGGGGGAGGGCCGAGAGAGGATGGCTTGGAGGTTAAGAGCACTAACTGCTCTTTCAGAGGACCCAGGTTTGATTTCCAGGACCCACATGGTGGCTCACAAACTTCTGTTAACTATGCACATGGTGCACTGACATATATGTAAGCTAAATAATAAAAATAAAATGTAAAAAAGGATGGGAGGGGGAGAGCATGCTGGAGCATGCTTTTAAATCCAGCCTCTTAGAATGCTGAGAAGGGAAGCTTTTGAGTCTGAGGCCAGCCTGGGTGACATAAAAGCCCGTTTCCAGACGGGGACATACCTGAGCTGGCAGAATGCCCACCTAGCACGCACACGCCCTGGGTTTGATCCCCAGCGCCACTTAAAACTGGGTGTAGCAAGTTTAGGATCAGCCTAGACTACTCAGGATCCTGCTGGAAAGAAAAACAAAAAGGATCTTGTTTCACTTTTTAAAATATACATTGGGGGCACTGGAGAGATGGCTCAACAGTTAAGAGCGCCTGTTGTTCAGAGGACCAGGGTTCAATTCCCAGCACCACCATGGCGATTCACAACCCTCCATAACTCCAGCTCCAGGTGATTTGATGCCCTCTTCTAACCTCCATGGTTACATGGTGTGTAAACATACTTGCAGGCAAAACACTCATATATAGAAAATAAAATAAATAAATCTAAAACACAATATACACCCTCCCACACCCTCCCCACCTCTCCCAACCCCCCACCCCACCCTCACCTCCAGCCACCACTGCCATCACCGGGTAAATGCGGGACAGACTCTCCAGTCTCCTAGGCAGCAGAGTCCCTGTAGGTGTCTGAATTCAATAATGAGTTTGGGACAACTTAAAGAAAAACCTACAGGTAGAAGCAGGAAGACCCCAGACAAACTGTGACTGGACGGCTTGAGGTGGTGTTTGTGGCAGTCAAGCCGCCACTGAATTTTCCCAACAATACTGTTCCATGGGGAAAGCACAATGTGAACCACATGCAGGCTTTTACACTCCAAGCTATCACATTAAACATGGAAAAAGGTAAAAATAACTTACATAAAGTGCCTGAATATTTTTTAATATTTATTTATTCATTCATTATGTATACAGTGTTCTGCCTGCATGTATGCCTGCAGGCCAGAAGAGGACACCAGATCTCATTATAGATGGTTGTGAACCACCATGTGGTTGCTGGGAATTGAACTCAGGACCTCTGGAAGAGCAGCCAGTGCTCTTAACCTCTGAGCCATCTCTCCAGCCCGTACCTGAATATTTTTAATATTAAATCTCAAGTATTTACAACTATCTCTACTCTGCCCAGTGTATTCTCACTTGGACACACAATTTATGCGGTAATTGTTGATGAGTTTTCTTACACAGTCTTCTAAGTCTTTAGATGTTATGGTTTATTTTACAGTCACAGCACATCTCCATTTGGTTACTAAATTTTTGTTGAAAATAATCTGTCTTGAGAGTTCATAAAACTTCCAGATGGAAAGTAGATTCACTTCTCCAGTGTTTTACAAACATACCTATGTCAAATATCAGGGTTTGTTGTTTTTTCATTTTCCTTTTGTTAAAAAGAATATTTGTTTTCATTTTATGTGTATGGGTTTTTTTTTGCTTACATTTATATATGTGCCTGGTACCTGAGGAGGCCAGAAGAGAGTGTCAGATTCTACAGAACTGGAGTTACAAATGGTTGTGAGCCACCAAGTGGGTGCTGGGAATTGAACCTTGGCCCTCTAGAAGAGCAGCCATCTCTCCAGCCCCTTTATTTTCTTTTTTTCCCTTCTTTTTCTTTTTTCAACTAACATTGTTGACTTTCTTAATAAAAAACAACACAGCACTTTAAAAAACATTTTCCCATTTTATTTTGTATGTGCATTGGTGTTTTGCCTATATGCATGTCTGTGTGAGGGCGTCGGATCCACTGGAACTGGAGTTACAGACAGTTATGAACAGTCATGTGGGTGCTGGGAATTGAACCCTGGCCTTTTGGAAAAGCAGGCAATGCTCTTAACCACTGAACCATCCCTCCAGCCCTAAAACACATTATTTATTGACATATGTGTGTGTGTGCATCCATGAGCACCTGTGGAAGTCAGAAGACAACTTTAGGGCGCTGGCTGTTCCCTTCCACCATATGGGTCGCAGGAACTGAACTCAGGTTCCCAGTCTTGGCAGCAGGTGTGTTAAAAGCCAAGTCATTTCTCTGCCTCCCCCAACCCTGTACAGAGTGTCCTGTGTCCCAGAATGACCACGAAGTTGTTCTGTGGCCAAGGATGACCTTGACCTCCTGATGCCTTTGCTTCTGCTCCCTTCACCAGTCCTGGAATTACAAGCAAACCCCACAAGGCCCAGTTTATTTGATT
The DNA here is from genome assembly GCA_004026605.1 of Ondatra zibethicus. NCBI lineage: Eukaryota > Metazoa > Chordata > Mammalia > Rodentia > Cricetidae > Ondatra > Ondatra zibethicus. The sequence continues at coordinate 134,104 of PVIU01002210.1, read as the reverse complement.
CTGGGCTCAAACTCAGAGCTTCTGGCAGGTTAGGCAAACAAATGTATACCTCAGTCCCTCAAATATCAGTTTTAATTTATTTTTAGTTAAAATTAAACATTAGAACCTTTGTTCCTTCATGACAAAGGGGACGTTTTAAGAACTCACAAGCCACATAATTTTGAAACAGCAACCCCCCCGCCCATTTGCATTTTATCTATTTCCCTGACCCTGGGTTAGACTCTGAAGGAGGTCAGACAAAAAGTCATTGTCCAAATTACTAGGTTTAATAGTCACACTACATCGGTTGTCTGAGGAGTTTCGGGTATTCTCTTTTGAAACCCAGAGTCAAACTAGGTCTCAAGTTAAGAGACAAAGAAGTAGCTGGGCAGTGGAGGCAGAGGCAGGTGGATGTCTGTGAGTTCGAGGCCAGCCTGGTCTACAAGAGCTAGTTCCAGGACAGGCTCCAAAGCTACAGAGAAACCCTGTCTCAAAAAACCAAAAAAAAAAAAAAAAAGTATATTGTAGCTGTGTATTGTTCCTAGCTGTAGAACACTCCCATTCTCTCTCTGTCTCTGTCTCTCTCTCTCACACACACACTCACACACACACTCACACACACACTCACACACACTTAAACGCACACACTAAAGGTTAAAAAAAAAAACTTAGGAAGCAGAGGCTAGCCTGGTCTACAGGGTGAGTTCCAGGACAGCTAGGGCTACAGCGAAACCCTGCATTGAAAAACAAAAACAAACAAACAAAATTTGAAAAAAATTCCCAAAGAATCTTCTTATGAGACAGTTTTTTAGAGTTTTATATCTTGTGAAAGATTTTAAAATAAAAATATTCACAAAATGCCAATTATAAATTTTGTTTTTCATAATTTGTTTTTTTAAAGAAAAGGTTATAGGCCAATTGATGGTGGCACACGCTTTTAACCCTAGCACTCGGGAGGCAGAGGCAGAGGCAGGTGAATCTCTATGAGGTCGAGGCCAGCTTGGTTTACAGAGTGAGTAGCAGCAAAGGATACACAGAGAAATCCTGTCTTGAAAAACCAAAACTAAAACAAAAAAAAAGGAAAAAGGGTAATGGAGAGTGCCACCAGGTGGCGCTAAAATCTAGTGAAAATTTCCAAATTCCAGTCTCTGGTTTGTTCTAGTGGGGTGTGATTTACAGAAGACCATGGGGGTGGGGGGAGCGACACAGTATCAACAGCAAAACCCATCAAACAAAGGGCAAATAAATTAGGTTGCAAACTAGAAATGGATTAATTCCCTCCTTCTGTTTGAAAGATAATTTCTGCTCTCACACTGGTATGGGTATGTTATCCCATCATACAGTGAATCTATATATATTAATAAAAATTTGAAAATGACCTCACTTGTAGAAGAATTAAATTAGTTATTGCCTTGTAGTGGAAGTGCATTTTGAAGGGCAGAGGTGGGGAAGGGGAGATTATAAAACCCATCACCTAGTTCGGAAAGTTTATCCTATCTATCTCTGAAGCAGCCAGTCCTGGCAGCGGGCAAAGTGTTGTGGGTGAGAGAGAATCCCATGAAGAAGTCGCTGCAGAAAGAGATTTTTCTCCTTATTTACTTTGGCATAATTTTCCCACTTCATATTTTTTTTTTTTAGCAATTATTTCAATACGGAGTTTTGAGCTCAGAATACCCTGTATAATATGTCTGGAAATCAGGAAAGGAAATGAGTGGACTTACTTCTGTTTCCTAAGTCTTTGTATTTAAGTCTTAACGAACCACATGCTACAAGCTCTGTTTTACATTCTCTTAATATTTGAAGTTTAAGGACATAGCCAAGATTCCCAAGCTATATTAAGACCAAGGAAAGCAATGTTCACAACACAGCCATAAAAAGTTTTGACTAAAAGGAGAAAAATAAGTGTAAATATAATTTTTCAGTAACAGGAGTGTGTGTGTGTGTGTGTGTGTGTGTGTGTGTGACTTTCTAAATCAATGGCCCGTTAAACCTTTTGACAGCTCCATAGACCTAAAAGAATAAAGCAAATAAAACCAAAAGACTAATCTGGGGTAAAGAAAACCCAGGCCTTCTGGTCTTTGAATGCGTTGTCCTCTCTGAGATGGGCTCCAGCAACACTAACGGTACATTTCCATATTATAATTGTAACCTTGATTATATCTGTACAACTACACAGAAACTGTAACATTGGAACCGGATGTGAAAACACACTGGTTGACTATACGAGTTTGGTCAGAGTATAGCAGAATCTGGTGCTGAGGTAAGAAGGAAAAGTTCCACTCTGAGAAACTGGGTTAGCTCTCCACAGTCATTTGCCCTCCCCTCTTCCGGTTCACTTTGTTGCTCAGGCTTGACCTCTGAACCCAAGGCTCAGACAGTCGGTCCCAGGCCCTCCTGCATGGCTGGGGCTCCTACAGGTGGGCAGGCCTACCGTTGCACCCACCATTTATCGATTCTTACAAAGGGCCAGGCATGGTGCTAGGTCTTCAAGAGGCTGAGAGGAGATGCTGGCCTTCAGACAACTCACAGGGAGGGAGATAAGGAAATGGGGCAACAACTTCATCGTGGCATGGTGGGTCATTTCCTCTACCCTGGTCGCTTTCTTAGCCTAACCCTCCACGAGGGACCCCAACTTGAATTTCAACTACCTTTCAAGAGCAGCTTGAAGAGCCATTCTCTTTCTCTTTTCGCTATGTCCAAACAGTTTCTCTTTTCGGGGGAGGCTCTCCTTGACTCCCTGGCTGCTTTTTACCCCTTCTATTTCTTACAATGGACTGACTTGAATCCTTTAAGATAGGAGGTGCCACTTCCTGCAGGATGGGGTGACAAATGAATTAAGACCTGGTATGATATATTAGGTGTTTTCTCTACCTCACAGTAACCGTGTGCCACCTGCAAGGCCCCTGTGAGGCTACACCTCCCACTTTCCCAGCTTCAAGCTTGAGCTGTTGGAGCGAATGGGTTTGCTTGTAGCAGCGTATTGCGGGCAGTTCTCCGGCTTCAGGATTTGAATCAGATGTGATGCAGAATTGGGTGGAGGTTGCCTCTCCAAGCTGGCCGATTTCTTCTCCGCGGAGTGGCTTGCACCCCCTCCCCTCTTTCCATTGTCCTAAGACTAAGCTACTCCTAGATTCCTCCCCTTCACAGGGAGACCTAAGTGCAGGCCTTGAAGAGAAGAGCCTGGAGGAGACTCACCCAGGCCCACCCAATTTACTGTCAGCCTCTTATTGTGGAAAGACTGCCTCGGGGCGAGTACTAGGGTGCGGCCCAGAGCGGAAGAGGGGTTTGCCACCTAAAGAAAGTAAGAAAGAAAGAAAGAAAGAAAGAAAGAAAGAAAGAAAGAAAGAAAGAAAGAAAGAAAGAAAGAAAGAAACCCGTGGCTAGGGACAAAGTGTGCATAGAAGTCTGTTTATGTAAAAACAAAACCACGTTAAAGGCGCCGCCCTCCCCCACCCCCACACATCCATGGGGATGTGTTTGATCACCGGCGCGGAGTTTGCTCGGAAGCAAGGTAAATCTGAAACCGTGGGAGTAGCCAACGCCCCACAAAAGTGAGGCTCGTCTTGGAACTGCCCGCCCAAACCCGGAGGGCTCCAGGTTGCCTGCTTCACCGCCCCGCGCTCAAAGAGGCTGCGGCGAAGGCGGGGACCTGGCGGCCACAGAACCCTATGGGGAGGGCCGCCGCGCAGACTCCACAGTCACCGCCTCTCCCAGCCCAGCGGACAGGGCCGTCAATCATGCTCTCCCGGACCCGCCTTCGGACTGCAGCGGGCGGCCAATCGGAGCCAAGCTCCGCAGCGATGAGCTCAGCCCGATGGCTTCCCATTGGGTGGCTATATTAAGAAAGTGGCCGGACTCTTTAAATAGCGGGCGCTAGGGCCGCAGCCCGCATCTGCCACCGCAGTCCAGCTGTCTTCGTCTGCGCCTCTGTTCCTTAGGTCTGGAGGTATTCTCTCCGGGAGGGAAGCTAGGCCGAGTCCGCAGCACCAGCCATCGCTTTGCACAAAGCAACCCAACTCCGGGACAGCCGAGGACCGCAGTATCGCCCGGCAACAGCAGCGCGGCGACACTCTCCGTGCGCCTTATGACCCCGCGCCCCTGCCGCGGCAGCCAGAGAGCCCCGAGAGAACGCACCGCCGCGGGGTCCCGGTGCAGCTAGCGAGCATAGCCCGCTGCGCGCGGCCGCGGGTGAGCGGAGAGCGGCAAGCAGGGAGCGGGACGGCGGCGAGGCGCTCGCGGGCCCCTCCTGCTGCCCGCGCCCGGTGAGCTCATGGCGGCCATCCGCAAGAAGCTAGTGGTGGTGGGCGACGGCGCGTGCGGCAAGACGTGCCTGCTGATCGTGTTCAGTAAGGACGAGTTCCCCGAGGTGTACGTGCCTACCGTGTTCGAGAACTATGTGGCGGACATCGAGGTGGACGGAAAGCAGGTGGAGTTGGCGCTGTGGGACACAGCGGGCCAGGAGGACTACGATCGTTTACGGCCGCTCTCTTATCCGGACACAGACGTCATCCTTATGTGCTTCTCGGTGGACAGCCCGGACTCTCTGGAGAACATCCCCGAGAAGTGGGTACCCGAGGTAAAGCACTTCTGCCCCAATGTGCCAATCATCCTGGTGGCCAACAAGAAAGACCTGCGCAGCGATGAGCATGTACGCACGGAGCTGGCCCGAATGAAGCAGGAGCCAGTGCGCACGGATGACGGCCGCGCCATGGCGGTGCGCATCCAAGCCTATGACTACCTCGAGTGCTCCGCCAAGACCAAGGAAGGCGTGCGCGAGGTTTTCGAGACGGCCACACGCGCCGCGCTGCAGAAGCGCTACGGCTCCCAGAATGGTTGCATCAACTGCTGCAAGGTGCTATGAGGGCCGCGCCCTGCCTCCCGCCCCTGCCAGCGTGGCTCCCCCTCCTCGGCCCGGTCGCCCACGAGCCGGGAGAAAGGGAGACCCACGCCCCCCAAGGACACCACCAGACTGCCTGGCATCTGCTGGTGACTCTGGCTGATCACGCCGAGAATTAGCGTGGGCACCGAGCTCCCCCTTCCCAGTGTCTGTGTGTGTCCAGCTGTGTAGCACAGGCCTGGGCGCCCTGCTGAGTGCCAAGGGGTTCCTGAGCATCCTTTCTAAAGAGTCAGGCCTCTGTGTGGTTGTGTGTATGTACGACTCCCTACACCCCCACCCCACTCTTGCCCCACCCTTGTCTCTGGTTTCACCAGGGTCAAGCAGAGTGGACAAACCCCAACAGATGTTCCGCTTGTAACCAGCGAGCCACTACTGTCCCATGTCTGTAACATAGACCCCTGAAACCACGGGAGGATAGGGCTGAGGAAGGTGATGGGGGGGGTGTTACATAAATGCAGATTTTATTTTCGGAGGCAGAATGGTGTCGTTACGTGGTGGTGAGTGGTGTAACCAGGGCGCAAGAGCAACTCCTTTCGCAGGCTGGATCAGGCGCCCGCCCATCGAGCATTAACTGGACTTGGCCATCTTTCCACATCATGGGAAAACATTTGCAACTGACTTGGGGTTGTGAGGAAGCGGCTTCCAGACACAGTCTCCTGGGCCAACCCCCAACTAACCTCCTTTCCAGCCACCTGCAGAGGATCCAGGGTGTGCTGCGGGGGTCACTTTTGCCATAAGCGAACTTTGTGCCTGTCCCACAAGTGAACGTTGTTCAGCCCAAGAACCTATTGTTACTGAATTTATTTAAAGGCTGAAGCTTTTTCTTTTTGTTATTGTTGTTAATGAAAAGAATTCTTTGCACAATTGTTTCATTGTTTGACACTCAGTGCGCCTGTCATTTGCATACGACAGCATTCTGACCACACTTGTATGCTGTAACCTCATCTACTTCTGATTTTTTTAAAGAAAAACTATGATGACTTTAAGGAGATTAAAAAAACACTAACTTTTGTTTTCTTGAAAAAGTGTCAACACTGTTTTGTGATTTTTATTTGTGTAGCTTACGTACACTGTTTTGATAAAGGAAGGAAGGCAACGTTTCGGTCTATTTAAACCTTCCCCTCCCCGGAAGACAGTCTTCAGCTATGTAAAATTTTCTCTACATTCTGTATGCAGAGCAGAGAAAAGCCTCCCTCTACGCCCTTTCCCTCTCCCTTCTCCTCCCCAGTGGTACTTCTACTAAATTGTTGTCTTGGTTTTTTTGTTTATTTTATTTTTTAAATAAACTGATAAATGACAAAGTGGTGAGCTTACGATGTTTACATAAAAGTTCTATAAGCTGTGTATACAGTTTTTTATGTAAAATATTAAAAGACTATGATGACATTTATAAATGGCTCTTGTGGCTTAATAGTGTCATTAAAAATATCTGAATTTGGGGTAAGGGAAGAATTCTCAGAGAGACCCTTTCAGGCAGTGAATCCACTGTCTCCTCTATAGTAAATATAGTCAATGAGCACGGCACCTTCTAGGCGGTTGGGTGACCCAGAGGGGCCAGGATGTTCCTGTCACATTCCCAGAGGAGGTTAAGCCTATTACTCAGACATCCAGAGTATATTAATTATTGTGAATTTAGTCCCATTAGGTGAGGCCTAAAGTCTTGGTTTGACTTCCTCTATAGGTCTTTAGAAAATGTTTTTTAACATATTCTGGTGTGTTGCTTCTCACTCTTTGACAGTGGGAAATGTTGTCATTTGTGAATGTTAAATGTAGATTTTTTTTTATGTTTTCAGGAGGTGTGGTTAATCACGTGTGGATCAGGCTGGGAATTTAAAGAGTGGGAAATAGACCCTCGACTCCCATCACTCACCCTCCCCCACCCACCCCCTTCCCATCTAAGCTGGGATCTCTGGGGAAGGGAATGTGCACCTGGAGCTTTTGAGTGGGATTTCAGGGAGAGAGTTAAAATAAGGAACTGGCTCTTTATTATTATACAACTTTTGCCTGAATGCTTCCAGAAGGGTCCCATAAATGCCTTATTCTAAGGACCAGTTCCTGGCCCTGTAGACAGAAGGCTGTGTGTTTGAGCAGTCAGGATTTAATGTTGGGGAAGTGCGGGTTTGAGAGTCAGAGTTGAGACCCCCTAATTTCAGACAGACTTCCTTCTTCGGTGTACCTAGCTAGACAGGCTGGTTTGTTCTTAGGAGCTGGGCGGTAAAACTCTGCTCTAGACAGGAGGGCTCAAACCTGCCAGCTCTCACAGGCATCCAGGGAAGGGTGCCAACCTCTCCCTGTCTACTTCAGAGGTATTTTTTTGTGTTTGGAATCATGGCTTTCTGGGTTCCTAGAGCAGGGTTGCTACACTCTCCACCCCCTCCGCCTCCACCCTGGGGCCAGGGCCCAGGAAAGGGGGGGGGGGAAGGAGGCTCCTTTGAAGTTGCTTGCTTCAAAGCTGAAGCTTCTGTTTCCCTGGCTTTGCTCAGACTCTCAAGCACTTTTGTGAGCTCAGAAAAACCTGTCTGTGGTGACCTTTCACCCAGTTAAGCATTCAGGAACAGGGCTGAGGCCCATAGGCCAACAGTGGGGGATGTTTGGGCTCCCCCAGGAGTATAGAGGCTGGGTCCATCCAGGGTGACTGCTTCTATGAGCATAATTTAACTTCTCTCACCTTTATCCCACAGTCCATTTCTTTTCATTTTAGAGGCAAATCTTTCCACTGAAAGACAGAGTGTTTACTTGCACATCCCAGAGCCCTTTGGTACCAGGGAGTGCAGAACTCTTGTTGGGGAAGCACTCAGGCTTGGTTGGGCCAAATGCCCAGAACTCAGCTTTGCAGCCAGACATCCCATCCGAGAGCCTGGAGACCAAACGTCCTGAAAGGGGCCACTTTGGATTTCCTGCCAGCACAGATCTGCCCCGATACCTAAAACTCCTTTTCGTTTTTTCACGTTTGGGGGAAGGACCAACACGCAGGTGATGCCCAGCAGCCCCGGTTGCACTTGCTTTAAGATGCAGGGCACTTACTATAATATTCCTGCCAGAACTCACTCGTTTTGTTACACCAGGACCCAACTGGAAAATATAAAGATGAATTGCTGTAGGCTGGAAAATCAATTAGGAAAAAGAGGTAAAACATCTGGTGTTATTCTAAGGATATGAAAATTCATTTTGCACATTTAAAATCAATGTGTTGCATTCATCTAACTGCCGGTTGAACTGTTTTGCGGAGAACAGTGGGAGTAGCTTCCTTCATCCTTGACACGGGCATTTTACAGCAAGGGGCCTTGTCTAGAATTCCCCTTTAATTTTAATCTTAATTCAGTCTGGATTGGAAGGTTTTTTCCATATGTGTTTTAGTAGACTTAAAATGATTTTTTTTTTTAATTTAAGCGTGACAGGAATCATGTGGTGTGCTGGTTAAAACAAAGATTGCTGCTAATGGTAGGTTCAGAGATTCTGATCCAGTGGGTCTGAGTGGGGGGGGTCTGAGAATTGGGGTTTCAGATAAGGTCCTAAGTGACAGTGATACTGCAGGGTTGGGGACGATGCTTTGAGGATGAGTGGCTTAGACTGAGGGGATGTGCTTGTAATGGTAGAGAGTGGGGAAGTGGCTTCCATATTAAGTGGGGCAAATTCTGCAGTCTTCTGGTATGGCCTGAATGACATTCTTACCTGGGAGCCACAGAAGGGAACAGAACTTGTAGTTATTCTATACTAGCATCTACTGATGGTGACCACAAGAGCAATGGGATACCATCCTTACCCTTCAGGAACTTGGTCACAGTTTCTGGCTCAGGCAATGGCTAGGGATGCCCTTACCTGGCCTGAGCATCCTCTGATGGAAGTACCAGGTAAGGGGAGGATAGGGCCCGGGCAGCAGTTCCTACAATTGTTTTGAACACTGGGAAAGATGTCATGCGTGAAGACATTTGGGTATAGTCTTAAAGTGGGAGTGGGTGTAGTGTAGGCAGAAGAAATAGTGAGGTTGAGGGTTGGGAGGGTGGACAACTGGGCCATTAACACTTTGATGAGGTGGACAGTTTCTTTTTATTACTAGTAAGACTTGACCTCTTTGGGGTGACTGCTTTATGTAGCCCTCCGGCATATATTTCTTCAACCAAGCCCCTACTCTCCCCTTCCATCTATAGCTCAAGATGCTTCTAGTAGGCTGGGCAAGAAGGTGCTTGCTAATTATTTCAATGTTTTCTCTGTGCCTTTCAAGAATGTGCTGCAGGCATAGGTTAGCTTCAGGGGAAGAAAAATGTACTCCTGGGAAACACACCTTGGGTTTACTAAAGCAGTGACCACACAAAAGGACCTTGTGCCTCAGTTTCTTGGATCTTTACCACATTCCTTGGTTTATCATCTGGCCGTCTGACTAGAGAATGAACCTGGCTACTCAGCGTGTGTCCTCAGCTCTCAACAGCCCACATATGAGGTAAGAATCTAGAGGACTCAATTCATTCTTTCCTATTTATCCATGCCACTACCCCCCCTCTTTAAGACAGAGTTTTATTGTAGCCCAGGCTAGCCTTGAACCCACTATAAAGTAGAGGATCACCTTGTACTTCTGATCCTCTCCTGACTTTGTCTTTTGAGTGCCGGGATTACAGGTATGCATGCACTACCATGCCCTGTTTGTGTGATGTTTGAACCCAGGGCGCGATGCATGCTAGGGGCATCTGAACCTACCAACTGAACTACAGAAAAGGTCCATCTTGTTTATTCTTGTAGTCAACAAAATATTTGTCGTTATCTGGCTGACTATGGGCTAAGAACTATGTCAGGAGCTTGGCATGCAGGAGATGAATAGACCTCATCTCTCCTCCCATGAAGAATATTCCATCTAGTATTATGTCTAAACAAGCAATAATAATGATAATACTAGCCAGGATTGATTGAGTATGCACAGAGGATTATTCCCAGCACTTTGTTTTGTGATTTTATTTAATTTTGTATTAATATCTATGATTACGTAGCAAATTATTCCAAAACTCAGTGTCTTAAAAAACCATTTATTGCCTCAGAATTTCCAGAAATCAGGAATGGAGGCACAGTCCAGCTCTGTTTTTTAGATGAAGCTTTCCCAAAAGGCAGAAACCAAGTGTGCTCATGATCACAGAAGTGCTAGAGATTGGAGCCCAAGCAGAGGGCAAAGCAGCTGCCAGGGTCCAGGTTCTGACTGGTGCCTTGGAGGGGCAAACAGGATCCAGCTGAGATGGAGTGAGAGGAGGTTGATTACAAGACCATAAGCTTGTTGGCTTGTTTGCCACAGTGTGCCTGACAAGAAATAGACCTCAGCAAATAGTAGTTGAAGGAATAAAGAAAGAACCAACATTTATGAAATTCAAGCTTCTAAATGACAATGGTCAGGGTTTGGAATAGCTCTGTGGGCAGCGAAGGGGAGATGAGTTAAAAATACCTGGGCTACGTGTAGGATTTTTGAGTCCAGTGATTAAGAAAAATCTTCTCAAAAAAACAAAAAAACTGGGTGGTGGTGGCGCACGCCTTTAATCTCAGTACCTGGGAGGCAGAGGCAGATGGATCTCTGTGAGTTCGAGGCCAGCCTGGTCTACAAAGCAAGTTCCAGGACAAGCACAAAAAAAAAAAAAGAAAGAAAGAAAGAAAGAGAGAGAGAGAGAGAGAAAAGGAAAGAAAGAAAGAGAAGAAAATATTTTCACAAGTTATAATTTCTTGTTTTCTTGTGTGTATGTGTACAGGTGTGTGCATGCTCATGTGTCTACCTGTATGCAGGCACATGTAGAGGTCAGAAGTCAACCTCAGGTGTCATTCCTCAGGTGCTATTGACCTTGTTTTCTGAGACAGGGTATCTCACTGACCAGCTAGGGAGCCCCCAAATCCTCTTGTTTTCTACATCTCCAGTGTTAGGATTACAAGCATGCGCTGCTGTGTATGGCTTTTTTGTTTTGTTTTGTTTTGTTTTTATATAGGTCCTTTTTTGGGGAGGGTGGTTTCAAGACAGGGTTTCTCTGTGTAGTCTTGATAGTCCCAGAACTCGCTCTGTAGACAAGGCTAACCTTGAACTCACAGAGATCCACCTGCCTCTGCCTCCCCAGTGCTGGGATTAAAGGTGTGTGCCACCACCATCTGTTAATAGGTTCTGATGCCTCATGATTGTACTGAAAGCACTTTACCAACTGTCAGTCTCTTTAGCCCCAGCATCACCACCATCACCATCACCACCACCACTATCATCACCACCACCACCACCACCACTATCATTACCACCACCACCATCACCAACACCACCACCACCACCATCACCACCACCACCATCATCATCACCATCATCACCACCATTACCATTACCACCATCATCACCACCACCATCACCACCATCATCACCATCACCACCACCATCACCACCATCATCACCACCACCATCACCATCATCACCACCACCACCATCATCACCACCACCATCATTACCATCACCACTACCATCATCATCACCACCATCACCACCACCATCACCACCACCATCACCACCATCATCACCACCACCACTACCTCCATCACCACCACCACTACCTCCATCACCACCACCATCACCACCATCATCACCACCACCACTACCTCCATCACCACCACCATCACCAGCAGCAGCAACTGCATCACTACTCCAACTGCTACTCTTACTGTTCCGGAGATTGAACCCAGGGCCCTCTGCTCACGAAGCTTGTGCTCTACAACTGAACTATATCTACGGTCTAAACCAGTTCTCTGATAGGACCAGGCTTTGCACACCAACAATACCAATGGAGAAAGGCCTTCTTCTCTACCCCACCTCTAGCAAAAGTGCATGATGTGCTCCAACCAGGGAGGTGTCTGGGGGAAAAGGGGCCAATGCATTTTCAGGGCTGAGAGCCACCCCCACAGGGATGCCTGGGTGGCTGGATGTGCTCATCTGTCACACTGTGGGCTTAGCTGTAAGTTTCAGAGAAAGGTAGCTTGGTTGGAAGCTTGGCAGAACTAGCCTGTCTTTCCATTTCAGAAGTCACCAACTGAAAGCACAGGCCTGGGGAAGCAAGCTTCTGGCTTTAAAGACTGTTATCTCTGCTTGACAACTATGAGTTGAGTGTGTTTGCTTCAGTTCTGAAAAAGGTAGGAAACAAACAGTACAAGAAGCCAGTTCTTGCTGCTGATTGATTCCATTTTGTTCCAGAGCTTATTCGACCTTTGGATAAACAACTAAAACCTTCCAGAAGCACCTCAAAGGGAGGCAAGAATACATTTGCTATTTTAAAAGCAGAAAAGTTTTAAGTGGAACTCTGACAGTATAAGAAAGTATTATTTATATGAGTGCTAAAAAAGGGGGGGGCACTTATAAAATATACACTCTCCAGTAATGGCCAAATATGGAAGGCTCGGCTATGCCATCACATACCCGGGCAGACGCTGTAAATGAGGAGGTTCACTGGTGCCCTGCCCTTTACATTGTGCATTCACGGGACTACAAATTTCTCCCAAGGATGTCTTAGAATTGTAGGCCAAATGGAGACCCAGATGAAATAAACAAGATACCGTGAATGTAAGCTAGCTGGCCTAGGCTCCCTCTGGGTTTAGTAGTGCCACAGCTGTAACGTTATGAGCGACGATAGATGTTGCACGGTTTGCAGATGGTTACCTGACAACTCGGATAGAAGAAATAAAGACAAAATGCAATGGATGTAGAAGCAATTCGAAGAGGAAAGGGGCAATAGTGACATAGTGACCAAAAGTAAACAAAGGACATTCAGAATGAGCAGCAGGATCATGAGTGGGCTGCCGAGGAGGCCTGAGGGAGCAGTAGCCCCTGGTCACAGACACACATCTCTGTTTCCCACCATCTCTGCTATCTCTGTGTATCCCTTTCATCCTCAACTGATGATGGCAGAGGTCTAAATTCTTCGACTTTGCTGGGGCCTCAAGTGAAAGGCAGAAGAGTGGAGCAGGGGCAAGGGGTGTCTCCCTTCCTCTTTAATCATGTGGACCCCACTCTGTGTGTGTGTATATGGTGTATGCAGGTGTGTGGGCCTCTGCGCACCGGTGGGAAAAGAAGCTCGAAGAGGATGCTGGGTATCAGGTATCTCTAGCTCTCTCCACCTTATTCTTGGGATGTGGGTTTTTTTCTCTGACCCTGCAGCGTCAGAGATCCTGTTTAGGATTCCCTCCGGGCTGGGTTTACAGGTATGTGGAGCCATGCCTGACTCCTTCTGTGGGTTCTGGGACAAGAACTCCAGTTCTCCTGCACTCTGCACTGCCGAGCCATCTCCCCACCCTCAAGGGCCAATTATTTTTATACATTACTGCCTCAGCCTCTTTATTTGTGAAATAATTTTAAAGTTTAAACATGACTGAGCCAGGTAGTTGGCTCATTGCCTAGTTCGTTCTAAGTCCCCATCTCAGCAGCTTAGGCTCAAAGTGGAAATGGAAGAAATTTTGCTGAATATGTGAAAGAAACATCAAGAAAAATCTTGTTTATAGGAGACCTTCCCTTTTTATTTTATTTTCCTTTTATTGAAAATATTTTTCCCTTCAATGATTATTGTTTCCCATTCCTCTACTTCTCCTAGTTCCTCCTTTTCCTCCCATCCGGATCCACTCCCTTTTCAGGCTCTCATTAGAAAAAAAAAAAAAGGAGCCAGGCCGTGGTGGCACATGTCTTTAATCCCAGCACTCGGGAGGCAGAGGCAAGCAGATCTCTGTGAATTCAAGGCTAGCTTGGTCTACAGAGAGAATTCAGAACAGGCTCCAAAAGCTACAACTACACAGAGAAATCCTGTCTTGAAAAACCAAAAATGAAAAGAAATAGACTTCTAAGGTATACTAAAAAATTTTAACAAAATGAAATATAGTAAAATACACTGGAGTTGTATAGAAGACCCTCTCAACCATAAGATCCCCGGAGAATTGTATGGTACCCACTGTCTTGCAACCCCAGCATCTGGTGCAGGAGTTAGCACATCTAAGTTGCTCAGTTATTACTTGGTCACAGAATCTTTCCTCCACTTCAGGGAGCCTTTGGTAACCCGGAGACCCTGAGAATTACATAGATGAACTTGGCAGCTTATGCAGGGAAGTCAGTGCCTGTCCTTCGGGTTCCAGGGGAAGTGGTAGAGGGAATGGAGGCCTTCCCACGGGCAGTAGAAGGGTCTGGGACCAGCAGGTTTTCTTCCTAAGAGCACAAAGCTCCTGAGTGCTCAGCAGAGGCTGCAGTGGCCTGGTTCCAGGCTGTCGACACATTGCCTCCTAATAAGGAGTGAGGCTGCCAGGGCACAAAGCTTACAGAGGCACACTGGCCAGCTCCACCTGGATGGCACAAGCATCAAAGGAAAGGGCGTTGGTAACTTGCCCAGGTGAAGTGGGTACTGGTAAAGATGTTGACCAGTCTGAAGAAATCCAGAAATATATGCCATAGAGATTTAGTTACTAGTCCTGTGTGAGCAAGACGCGGATGTACGCAGCTCAGGAAATAGGGGTTACATCTGTATCCTGAGAGAGCAAGCCTCTGCTTCTTTGCAGCCCAGGAAAATCCTCAATCACAGAGAGAGGGAACGAAGAAGGCAGGAGGTTTGGTCATTTGACCACCGTGTCTGTGAGTGTCAGAGCCCAGGGCTCCACTTCTACTGGGGAGTTCACCAAACCCACAGCAATAGAGCTTGCTAATCCTTTTAAGACAGGGCTGACTTGTTTGTCTAGCACGAAGGGAGAAGCCAAGCTTCATTAGACTACAGGAGTGGACAGACTGAAGAAAAGCCCTTTATACATGGTTTTTGTTTTAACTTTCTGGTCAAGGCGAATTGAAAAAATGCACACACACACACACACACACACACACACACACACCCACACACACACACACACACACACCCACACACCCCTCACCAGGAGTAAAGCATGAGGTGGGGAAGGTACAGGGTGGAAATTCTGGCACAAAGCAAATCCCTTCAAGCTCACTGTGGCCACAATTTCAGCTTTTTTTCAGAAAGCTGCCCTTGAACTGATAATGGCAATGGTTGACATTGATGAGATCGGGGCTGTGTTTTGGAGAAGGCTAGTCACCAGCGAGATTCTTGGCTGTTTCTGGTTTACTTTCAAGTTTTTTGTTTTGTTTTGTTTTACTTGCGGTTTTTTTTTCCTAAGTGACTTTGAGATAGAATGCCAAATCAATTCAGCTGTGCCAGATTCCAAATTCTAAGGTGTCTAGGGCAAGATTTGGGGTCTCTGCCCTCATGAGGTAGGAAGGTTGCCCTGTGGTGGTTGTCTGCAGAGGGCAGTCACTCGGTCACTCCCAGCCTTTGGAAGCACCACATGTGATTGCAGGCTTCAGCTGGCAACAGGTGTCTGAAGGCTGTCTTGGCTGGGTTCTGACTCATCCTCTTCAAATCACACTGTGATTGGTCAGGCGTCTCCTTCACTAGGCCAAGGGTCAAAATGCTATTTGAGTTTAAAGAGGCAGAACTGGAATTGGATAGATACAAGGTTTTCTCTTGGACATGGTTACTGAGACCACCCAATTCTGGTGGCCCAGAGGCAGAGGCCAGCTTGAGGCCACCAAGAATGGGTTCAGGCCCTAGTGAAACAATGTGGGTAGCTCCCTCCTCCTAACGGCAGACATGTTAGGATCTACTCATGAGATTTGGTTCAGATTCTACCTGGACTCTGGCACTCTGGTAGGTAGGATGACTCCTGCTGTGTGTTGCAAGTCTGGTGACCTGTTCAAATGTGTGTAGACAGTGAAGAATACTAGGTTTTGTTATCATACTGAATGGGCAGGTGGGCTCAGGCCTTGTGGCCAGGGGCTCCTGTGAGTTCTTCTACAGGGGATGCCCACTGCTTTTTCTAGACAGTGCAGAAGTAAAGCACATCTTGGTGTAGCTCATCCTGATGGCTTTCTTCTGCTCCGATGGAAGAGGAAGGCCTACAGATACCTTCCCTCACCCATTTCCTAAAGTAAAGGCTCTTGTCTTTTCCTATGGCTCTCCTAACTTGCATCCTTTGTAGCAAAGCCTGCAGGGGATTCATGCTTGGGAAGTACTCTGGCTTTCCTGGTTGGTCTACATGCATGTGTTGAACACGCTACACCAGGGCTATGTTCAGGAGGACAGCAGGGATCCCTACCAACCTCCACCATGCCTGGAATCTGTAGCAGATTCTCCTGAATGTCTGGGATCTTAAACAGAATAAGGGCTATTATAATAAGAATCTTGTATGATTGTTTTTCTTGGAAATAAACGTAATATTTAGAGGCTAGGATTCTCTCTGTAGGTACTAGTTGCTTCCCTGGGCTTTGGGAGCCTGGGAGGGGCAAGTTTCTGCTGTTTCAGAACTTGGGACAATTATCAATCAATTCCTGTGGCAACCT
Organism: Ondatra zibethicus; assembly: GCA_004026605.1. Classification (NCBI taxonomy): domain Eukaryota; kingdom Metazoa; phylum Chordata; class Mammalia; order Rodentia; family Cricetidae; genus Ondatra; species Ondatra zibethicus. Next base: position 117,860 of record PVIU01002210.1, on the reverse strand, counting down.
TCTCTTGACCTTTCAAGACTGCAGTGAGTTGGCCCAGTCTCTGGGGCCAACTGTGCAATACGACAGCCTGGGTAAGCAAAAAGGCTTCTAGTTCTGGGGGTCTAAGATAAAGAGGTACATTTGATGACAGTTTCCTAGTCCCAAAGGGGCACGGAACATCACATGACAAGAGAAAGGAGAACATATGTGTACCTCTGTGTGTGTGTGTGTGCCTTTTTTTCTCTCACAAAGCCACCGGTCAGTCATTATTCTAATGACATTATCTAATCCTATTGACCAGCCAGAGACCCCTAAGCATCATAGTAGGTGTAAGTTCCTACCTTATTAATACCTGACAATGACTATTAAATTTAAAAGCATTAACCCTTGAGAAGGATGTAAGGAAGATGCTCTAGTCACATGGCTATAAGTACCATGAAGGTGTGTCTTAGTTCATGGCTGTATCCAGTGACGTTTGAATGTTTCTTTTGAAATAGAAGAGCTTCAGTTGTTGTCTGCCTTTTCCTCCTCTTTTCTCCTCCCCACCCCCTTTCTCCTTCACAGGTTAGAAGTTGTGCTTATGATTAACCTGTCCTCAAACCGTGAAGGCAAACTCTGCTGGGAATACTTACACTTACCCCACCCCCTGCAGACAGGGCTGGCTTCCTAGGCATGTGACCCGAAGGCTGCTCACTTAGTTACTCAGTGCTGACGCTGCCTTCACATTTGTCATTGGTTTTGGTCTGTTTGCTTTTTTTTTTTTTTTTTTTTTTTTAACAAAGAGTGTGTGTTTTCACGTTGCATGGAGTCAGGAAACTGTTTCTCTTGTTCTATTTACTGAAGGGGACACTGTAATCCACAGCATGGAGGAATCTTTGGTCCCACTTGGCAAACTGATTTGCTACATGGGGCAGTGGGTGCATCCCAAGGATTCCTGGGCTTGTCTCAGAATTCATGACGTTGTCATCTCTTTTCTGCCTGGCCCTAATCTGCATCTGCCACCCAACTTGAAGTGACCTTGGAAAGTGGAGAGAAACCAGCCAGCAAATTCAGTTCTCATGCCCTTGTTCTGCTGCTGCTGCCAGCCCAGGGGAGGTGGGGGCTCTTTTTGTCAGAAGTAGACTTGGTAAACAGTGGCCTCACTAGTGGTTCTCATAGGAGCCTTCTGCCTTGACCCCTTGAGGAATTTGGGGGATTACCCTGGCTTGAAGAACACCGAGTGACAACTTTGCAGCTTCTTTTACCGATGACAATCAATTTCTAATTCTTAGGAGCCAACCCTGACTATATTCTTATATTAACGTGAGTTTGTTGACAACCATGCTGCCATCTTGTCAAGGTGGGAATGACTTTTCTGTTCTTAGGATTTGAGGACCTTGATCTTGGTGGGCTGGGAACCTCTTAAAGTGTACAAAGCCCTGGTTGTCTCTCTCAGAGAGACAAGAGTTTGCACGCCAGTGGGAGCCCTGGTGCTGGAGTCTGAAAGGGGAATGTCTTTCTGTATGTGTGCAATCTGTGGCTTTTGGACTACCTATGACCCAGGATGGTTGTGAATGTGACCCAGCACATGCATGTCACTAAGGTTGGACACCCCTGAGCAAATGCATCTGTTCTGTGCCTGGCGTGATGGGATGGCCCCTGGTAGAGTCTCAATCCTGAGGAAAGCCACCCAATGGGACCACGGGTCGGGGGCTGGGCTCAAGGAAAGGATCCTTATGAGCTACATGCTCTGCCCTGTCTTGATGGCCAATGTTTCTTGCTTCTCTACAGTGGAGCTTAGGTGAATTCTTTACATCAAGAATCATTTGAGCCTGACAGTGGTAGCACATGCCTTTAGTCTCAACACTTGGGAAGCAGAGAATCACTGAGTTTGAGGCCAGCCTGGTTTATAGAGTGAGTTCCAGGATAGCCAGGGCTACACAGAAAAACCCTGTCTCAGGAGAAAAAAAGAATTATTTGAAAGGCTGTGTCTGTGGGTTTCCTGGTGTACTTCAGGAGGTCAGGGAACAGTCACGCACAGGTCATTCTTTTGTCATTTTTCGCTGAACTCTTTCTTCTGAGAGAGAGATCTGCTTTCTCTCAGTGGATAAGAATATATCAGATTTTTAAAGGTGGCCTGGAATAATTCTTAGTCTTTTGCTGTGAGACAGTGGTTTTACCCTGTAAAGATTTGTTTCTTATACTGGTTTAATAAACACTGATTGGACAGTAGCCAGGGAGGAAGTATAGGCGGGGCCACGAGAATTCTGGGAAGAGGGAAGTTTCAGTTTGCAGTCTTCACCCAGACACAGAGCAAGCAAGATGTGACTGCCTCACGGAAAAAGGTACCAAGCACATGGCTAACACAGACAAGAATAGTGGGCTAATGTAAGTTATAATAGTTAATAAGAAACCTGAGTTACTAGGCCAATTAGTTTATAATTAATGTAGACCTCTTTGTGTCTATTTGGGACTAAATGGATGTGGGACCTGGGGGGGGGGCAGAAACCCCAGTCAACAGTCTTTAAAACTGCTTCTTGGAAAGCTAAAAGTGAGTAATCAAGTCATGATTTTTTCCCCTGTACGATACAATTGGTTTTATTTTTAACATGTTACCACAAGTGGCGGAGACGCCCAAAGTCATTCAGTCTGAGCTTCCTATTTAAAAGATAGAAAACTGAGGCTAAAGAGAACGGGTGGCTGCCTGGGGTCACAGGGAGCCGTAAGAACAAAATTAAAAAGTTCTGTCACCTACTTTCTGTGCCCTGCTCTCTCCAACACAAAGGCCTTAAGACATTGTAGTTATCAACTAATTCATGAGAGTCAGGATCTGGGGAGTGAGTGGAGCGGGGCTTGTCACGTGCTCAGAACATTAGATGTGGGATCTTGGTCATTTTTACTCCATTTTACCACTCAGTCTTCATCAGCTCTTTACGGAATCTTATGCCAGGCTCTGAGCTCAGCGCTGTGAATAGCAAGTAGATATGATTTATGTCCTCAAGAGCAATGAGAGAGAGAGAGAGAGAGAGAGACCCAAATAACAACCCCTCTGTTGTGCCTCATCTAAGAAATCACTGGCTCCAGCACCAATACCTCCGGCTAGAACAGTGTTTGAGAGCTCTGGTCCTTGGGTTTTGAAAGTCTATAGAAGCAATCCCTGCATCCCAGTAGGCAGGGTGTCCTTCTCTGCTTTATTTCAAACCAGAGCTCACGGCTGACAGCTGATTCAGTGGGACCTGAACATTCTGTCTTGGTGGCTCATAGAGGAATCTAAGCCAAGGTTAGATGCTAACGATTGTTCTATCTCTGTCTGTGTGTGTGTGTCTGTCTGTCTAGCTCTCTGTCTGTGTCTGTCTCTCTGTCCCTCTGTCTGTCTGTGTATGTCTCTCTGTCCCTCTCTCTGTGTCTCTCCATCTCTGTCTCTATTTGTCTCTCTCTGTGTCTATCTCTCTGTCTCTGTGTCTGTCTCTCTGTCACTCTGTCTATCTGTGTGTCTCTCTGTGTCTGTCTCTATATCCTTCTCTCTGTGTCTCTCCATCTCTGTCTCTATTTGTCTCTCTCTCCTCCCTCTATCTCTGGAAACACTGAATACCAATTCCAAATTATATGGTCCTTATTTATCAGATGAGGAAATTGGCACCTAGAACAGTTTAACCACCTGGTTAAGTTGTGAATCCAGGCAACGAGTGAACTTTTCAAACCATTTAAACTTGTCAATTTAGGCGCCAGAGCACAGGAAGAGGTTTCCCTAAGAAAGACTTCATCTGAAATGCTGCTGGTCCTATGACAAGATATCTTGGAAAGAAATCAAGTTGGCTACGATCTCACTTTGCCACAGACTTTCACTAAGTCACGGCGATTAATGGTTGCTTCCAAGTGTCTGGAAGTCAAACCAGATTGTCCCAAATGCCAGTTGCTCCTGCTCCCTCCGACAAAAGGCTGAGCTCCTGTGGTTGAGGCGAAGCCAGGTGGTAGGCATGCCTGTGCTGCACCAGTCCCAGCCTCAGGAACCCCCAGAAGCCAGGTGGTAGGCAGGCCCGTGCTGCACCAGTCCCAGCCTCAGGAACCCCCAGAAGCCAGGTGGTAGGCATGCCCGTGCTGCACCAGTCCCAGCCTCAGGAACCCCCAGAAGCCAGGTGGTAGGCATGCCTGTGCTGCACCAGTCCCAGTCTCAGGAACCCCCAGAAGCCCCAGGAAGTATTCAAAGGCCATAGCCCTACCCCAAGATGTTTTGGATTAAGCATGGAATTATTGTTCTCCCTCCAAAGCCCAGGATAAAAGCTGCTCATGAATGCCCTCAATGCTTGAAAGAGCATATGCCTTTGATGCCTGTGAGGACCCTCTCTGATTGTATGAGTAGCTCAGCCCTTGCCTGGTTTCAGAACCCAGGCCTTCTGGAGTGGCTGAGATCTCAAAGTTCACTGATCCCACCTCTCCTAATGACCATGTATTTCTTCGTGTACTTCCACCCAATCCTGTTCATAGTTCTCAAAAAGATACAAAAGCTCTTCCCCCACTTTGAATGGAACTACACCTTGTCAGAACACCACCCCCTGGCCCCTGTCTAGGGCTCCCAGCTCTGTCACATGAGGCCTCAGCCTGCCCTCTGTTGACTAGGGCCCCTGGAGAAGTTTGAGTCTACTGTGGGATAGGCTTCAAGCCAGCTCTCCATGTTAGTGTTTGTCTGTCTTCCCATGTGTGGTTTTGAAGCTCCCCCACCCCACCCCGCGCCAGTTTACAGGGGCCCATCCCGCGCCAGTTTACAGGAGCTCCCAAATGGGCAAATTGGAGTGCAAAGGCAGCCCCCCAAACTCCAGTTGCTGACTGCCTAAAGAGGGAAATGGGGTTCTTATCTCCCTGACCTCATGAGAGTCTGGTCAACATTGAACTTGGAAACCATGAAATGTTTTGAGTTTGTTCTCGGTTGCCTTGGAAACTCATTATCTGTAAATCGTCTTCCTGCAGGCTCTTGACTCGTGACCTACCACCCTAGAACGGGGCCTGATTTAATTCTCTTTGACTCCTGTCTCAACATAAACATCGTTGAGGTCAAGAATTTTCTAGATAATTTGGAAATGGCCACAGAGTACAAAGCAGCAGACTTCCTGCTGAGCTGGATTTTGAGGGGAGTGTGCCTGATGCCTTGCGAGCCTGGGCACAGTACCCATACGGGCAGTCAGTCACATGAGCTGAGCAGAGATCTGCAGGCTGAGGAGGGTCCTCATCCAGTTATCAGGAGAATCTCTATAGCTGGCCACCAGCCTTTAGTTTTGTGACTAGGTAAGAGGCAGAGGACCCTGGGGGCCAGCTGCAGCTGGGATAGCTTGTAGGGCAGAGCTGACCCTGAAGCTTCAGAGGTGACCTCTGGAGGACTGAGTGCTATTTCCCTGGATGGCTTCTTAATGAGCTCCTCCAGGCCCATGGCCCTTTTCTTTCATACACTCAGATACACTTAATATTCAGTGGAGTGACCCAGCAGAGAGGAGTCTTGCATTCCCCGCCTAACTGGATGAGCAAACCCACCAGGGGTTATTCAGAGCGCAGTAAAAAGAGCTCGAGTATGTGGCCTGATCTAAAACATACAGGGGAGAATAATAGACACTTCTGCTAGGTCTTTGGAGATGAAGGGGTGGGCATTAGGGTGAGTGTGTGGCTCTGTAAGGGGTCTGACTATCTATCCCTTATGCACCAACAACAGGACAGTTCTAATACAGGAGGAAGAACAGGGGCTGGGGAGCTGGCAGGCTGTGTGCAATTGAAAACATTGTTTACTTCCGCTCAGTAAAAGTTGGGACTTCTGATGAATGTTTGTGCTTAACTCATATGTGTGTGTGTGTGTGTGTGTGTGTGTGTGTGTGTGTGTGTGCGCACTCCCTGCTGCCTAACTGGGAAGTGAACGGGAACAGGTAGCTCATATATGTTTGAGCCGATGTCTTGGTTGGAGAGGAGTCTGGTTTTACCTTGCACTTGAGTAGGACACCTAGAAAAGGACTACACTTTAGTGTGCCAAATCCCAAGCCCAATTTCAGTAATTCTACTGAACCCCTGTGCCTGCCCCTGCCCCTTAAGACCAATGGTGGTATTGGATTTGACTCTCATAACAGAATCCAACTATGAAACAAACTGCCACGGATTAGGAGAGGCTCCCTACTGCCTAACTGGGAAGTGAATGGGAACAGGTAGCTCATTGTTGAGCCAGACCCTACCTCAGAAGATGACTTGGGGTTTCCCTACAGCACAGGGAGAGGTTTGTGCTGAAGTAGTGGGCCTACAAGGCTGCTGTGAGGGGAATGTTGCATGTGAAGGTAAGCTTTGTTCAGCTTTGTTCTGCGGGGGAGAGACAGGGCAAGGACCCTGCCCCAGTTTGGGACTGTCGTAACTCGGTCACAGAATGGAGGCGTGCGAGGAGAATTTTTAAGTGTTTGTGGGAAAACTCCAAGTAAACAAGACAGGGGGTCTCGTGACCTCGGTTTCTTCCAAATCACAGAATTGTTCTTGGAATTCGCTTTCACACCCCTCCCAGGTGTCATGCATAGGAATGAGTTTACTTCAGATTACTCATTATAACTGGCCATGGCTATTTGTTTATGTGACTGTATGGAAAAACCCATTTTTGCCACATATGACTTGCCTGCAACGTGCAGCTTGTCCTTGTGACTGGACATTTACTCAGGTGACTCCTCTTAACCCTGTGTGTATAAATTGTCTGATGCTTTGAATAAAGCTGGCTACTGTGAGAAACTTTAGTGCACCTCATTCATAGGCTCCATTCTCCTATGTCCCACCACCTCTAGGGCAGAGACCTGGTCTATCTTAGAGACAGCTGTTCTGACTTGTGCTCCACTACCTTTAGCCCAAGGCTGCATGCAGTCAAAGTTGAAACCTTCAAGATTACTTTATGAGGCACGGTAGATAGTCTGTTGCTTAGGAGCAGTTCTTGGCCAGCCTCAGATGGGCCAAACATAAGCAGGGGCGAAGATAAAAGAATTCCAATCACTATTCCCTAAGGAGCATGACAAACTCCTAGAACTAGCTAGGGCTGGCACACAATAAATCCTGGCTGAATGGATAATAAGTCAACATCACTGCTGGAGTAAAGAGTGTGGAAACCCCCAGACTTTCAACACACACATGCGTGAGTTTGAAAGTTGCAGGGGGAAAGTTACCTGTCATTACTGAACATGATGGGAAAGCGTGAGTCTTGTCACTGCAGAAGACACTAGTTACAATGTGACCTTTGCATTTTGACTCAGATCTATACTGCTTGCTAGTAAGCAGAGACCATTATACTGGGAATACTTTTCAAAACTCATATTGTAATGTTTTTAGTTTTTTAAAAATGTGTTTACATGTGAGTATAAGCATTTGACTTCGCAATTCTCTTTGGGTTTATGGAGGGCAGTTTCGGCATATTCCCATTTTACAGCTGGGGATGTTGAGGCTGAATGTTCCCCCAAATACACAAAGCTGAGACAGAAATGACTAGAGATTTTATGCCTTTCTAGTACCCCAAGCCGGGGGAACTTGAATCATCAAAATGTGTAATTTTCCTTTTGTTCCACCCAATGAGAGGTGGCTCTCAATCTGGACTGCATGGAAATGCTATTATAAGCCAGATGCAGGCTCTGAATGGCTATGCAATTACCAGGACAAGGGTATAATTTGGGGAGTGCAGCCTGGGTGGGCTTTACTTACCATAAACTTGGCTATTATCAGCCAAGATCATGTGTTTGAAGCAAGCGAAGGTGATTCAGGTTGCAAGCACTGTCTGGCCCAGGCAGGCTGTAGCCTTCATCTCTTGGAGATGCTCAGTGGAGTTCAGTGTCTCCAGCCATTGCTGTGAATTCAGAATAAAAAGCAAGAGAAATACACCCAGGTATAGCGACCCTGGTAGTGGCCTCCATCACCTGGGTTCTGGGCAGTGTTCCACCCCCTGTGTGAAGCTTGGACTAAGCTTTCCCCTCTAATTGGAGTACCGTCAGCCAATTGCCAGACCTGACGGGCCTGCTGTGTTCTGGGGATGGATGGCTACTTCATCTCTGGTGTTCACCAAAGCACGTTGGAGCCTTTTGGTTCAGTTTCCTCACCTGGAGACTTGGTGGGGGTAGTGAGAGCAGCCACTGGTCAATATGCTCCTGGGCTAGGCTGGACACTGGTGAATAGTGAATGCTTACTCTCTGCCCCACGTGATCTGATCTATTCTTCAAACCAGCACATGAGGAAGGCAGTCTTACTCATATTTAACAGAGGGAAATGTATATACATGAAGGGATTTAATGACCTGTGAAAAGGAAAAGAGAGTGGCCCTTGACATTACAAAGCAGCCTTCCACCATAGCTAGCCCGTGTTTGCTACCAGATCCGACTATCCTCAGAAAAGCAATTGAGAAGGTGGGATGAAGTGAGGCCCACGCCCTGAGTTTGACATAAACAAGGTTACTGTGCCACGTTCTTGCTCACAAAGCCAGACATCTCTCTGTGGCTAAAATGCATGACTGCTACCATCTACAGCTTTATCCTTGGAACTAGCTTTCCTTGCAGATACGATTTATGGAGACGCTCGATCACAGAATTGTCGGGGCTTGCTTACGGCATCCAGTCTAAGCAGACTGCCAAGCGCCCCAGTCAAACCTAAATCTTGTCCCAAGACTGTCTGGTACTCTCTCTTGCCGAGATACCCCTGGTATGTTCTTCGCAGCAGAGAGTAAGGAACTCAAATCAATCAGATATGTTCCTGGGGCACTCTGGGAAGGCCCCACAGTTGATCGATGAGTTTAAACCTCAGAATCATCTTTCTCCAACCCCAGAGACTGCATTTTGGGAGTTCCTATCTAGGAGAGTGAAACATTCTCAGCACCGTAAAGAGTTCCAATCCCTACAGTGTGCTCCCCTGAAGGGCAGGTTAAAGTTCTGATAGCCACTCCATCTGATGGCCCTGATGGCGGTAGTGCACTCTGAACCTCCCATATGCTAAGAAGTCATCCCAGCCAATGACCCTTTCTACTTGCTGACCATTTAAAAGAAGAGATGATGATAGAATCTAGCACCTCTCACTGTCCTGTGGTCACACCCCTGGACAAACCAGTATGTTTGGTAGGTAATGCCTACAGCCTGTAAAGTGACTGTCTCATCCATTTCTGTTGTTCTACCCTCTTGGTGCCTGGCACACAAGGCTGCTGTGTGCTCCATTGACGAAGACAGTTAAAATCCCTTTCCCAGTATTGTTCTTTGTTCTTGATAACGTCTTTAAACAGCATCCTTTAGCCCAATTAGCTTGAGGTTAAAGGAGGCTGCTAGCTGCTCTACCAGACACGCTGGGGCCCAACAGTCTATGCACCTGATGGTTTTGGACATAGACTCTGATATAACCCCCATCTAGAGGCATCCAGCACCAACGCCAGAGAAGCATTCTGCCTCTGCAGCTGCTAAGATAGCAACAATTACTATGGGCGCTCAGCATCAGTGCCACTTATGAAAGATTGTGCTGTGCCAAGGACATTTTTATACTTATTTAATCCTCACTTTAAAAATGCTATAAAGGACGGGGGATGTAGCGTAATTGGTAGAGTTCTTGCCTAGCATGCACAAAACCCTGGCTTTGATCCCCCGAAATATATAAAACTTGGCATAGTGTCGCACATTTCTAATCCTAGTTCTTGGGAAGTGGAGGCAGGAGGACCAGAAGTTCAAGGTCATCCTTGGCTACATAGTGAGTTAGAGGCCAGCCTGGGCTACATGACACCCTGTCACCAGCCAACCAACAAACAAATAGTACTATAAATAGTATTGTTATTATTTTATAAATGAAGGTCCAAGAAGCTTGATACTAATCTGAGCTAACACAGTTTGTAGTTGACAAGCCACAGAGTTAAAGTTTGGATTCAGATCTGTCTCCCTCTCTACTGAATCTCTCGCCAGCTCTGAACCTTGGGGATCCTATCTGCATGAAATGCCTACCCAGATGTGATGGCTGTGCTGTGCCACGACCCCCACCAAGGCCAGGAGGACTTCTTTGCCTGGTTGCAGTAACTACTACTGACAGACTCTCTAAGAACAGCTGTCTAAAGCTATGCTCTTTCTCAGGAACAGCACACAGACATTTGATTAGGGGAGACATTGGAGGAAATATAAAGGACTAGCCCTTTCCCTGGCTGGGGACCATGCTGAAGGCACGTCCCTGTTTCCCAGCTCCCTATGGGGCCAGCTGGGCTTAGTGATCTTGCTCCCTCTGGCCATCCTACCCACCCAGCTCCACCCCCTGCCTGGCCCCAGGGGTCATATTAGAATCTCTTTAGGAAATCTTCCTATATACTATCCTCTCTCATGGTCTGCTTTCTGGGGAACCCCACCTGCAACAAGGATGTTTTGCAAGATTAGCTTGGGGGAGGTGAGCTTTGAAGATTTGTCCACCGGCTTCTGTACAAAAGTGCAATGTCTGGAGAGGTGCACGCTCTCAGCAGGAGGGACAGGCAATCTTGTGTTCTCGGCCTCAGCCAGCATGGGCTGGAAGTAGTTCTGTGGCTTCCAGGATCATCTTACCTGTCTGAAGGAATTTCTTTGCTACAAAAGTCAAGCTGAATATGTGTGTGTGATATTCATACACACACACACACAACCACACACACACTCAGGCTGGAGGACCTGACAGTCTGAGTTTATGTTTAAGGAAGTAAAGGACATCAACACTCACAGTTTGACCTTCAAAAGAAATCATTCACAATGCCTGAACTTGAGCAAACAACCTGGGCATTCTGATACCATTCCCTGAGTCTACCAAGTCATTGTTTATTTAGTTTTACTCTATGCCAGTCCCTGTGCTAGCAGGCAGGAAGACAGAGATGAATGAAATCAAGGGTTTTGAGGCCCTTGACATAAATCCATCAGAATAAAGTACACAATGATGGTCATTTGCAGTGAAATGTTGAAATGTTGAGGAAAAAGAAAAAGAAAAAGAAAAAAAAACCCAGCACACATGATATTTCCACGCTTAATCCAATGAAGATGATGACTAAGTACATATGAAATATTGTCACCCAATGGGTAATGGCTCAATAGGTAAATGCTCACTGCACAAACATGAGGACCTCACTTGGTCCTTGGCACCCATGTAGAACTCAGGTGTGGGTAGTGACATGCACTTTGGGAAAAGCAGAGCCAAGCAGATCCCCGGGCCTCACTGGCCACTGAGTCTAGCCAAATCAGCGAACTTCCTAGTGAGAGACGCTGTCTCCAAAAACAAGGCGGACAGCTCTTGAGAGTCGATAATTAAGGTTGACCTCTGGCATCCCCATGAGAGTACATACATGCACACCTGCACGCTACAGGCCCGCCTGCCTATGCCTCACACGCGGCAACACTGTCAACCAAAGTTATCGTGTAAAGAAACACGCATTTGAAATTAGCTACTGTGAGAAGAAACATGCTTGAGAAATGAGCTTCTTTCTCATCAGTGTTGTTAGTCTTTGCACACTCTCCTCTGAACACTGCAGCCTCCAAGGGGTCTTCCACTCTTCAGACCTGTGGTAAGGGCTCTGAAGGAATGAGGAAGGATTGTGTCGCATCCTGAAGGTGTCCTGTTGGATGAGGGACCTGCTTGCCCTCCTGATGTGATTTATAGAGTAAGAGCTAAGAACAAGAAGCTTCCTTCAATTCTTTACCAGTGTTCCTCCAAAAATGCCACACAACTTTTATCCAGCTACTTGGGGGGGAGGGGAGCGGATGCAGCATTTTTCACTGGTAAGCATAAATTAAGCCAACTTCTTCTTTTTATGGAAAGCAATACATCAAAAGGGAGGAAGGAAAAAAGAGCCTTTTGTGACCCATCTTGGTTCACAAAAGGAACAGCATAACCTGGCCTTGATCCCAAAAAGGAGTAGGAAGCTATTTTTCATACTGAGTTCAGTTCGGTTTTTAGAAAGACTGAATTATGGTCCACTTGCCTGTAAGTTTACATCTGTGTGTGTGTGTGTGTTTTCTGTGTGGCACATGTTTCCATAGGTGTTCACCTGTCTAGCTGGCTCTTATACTTTTAAGTCTAAAGCAGACTTGGGGTGTCAAGGCTGAAATCTTGAGGGAACACCAGGCCAGAGAAGAGGCTGACCCTTGGGAGAAATGTACTTCCAAGAGGACATGGGGCTATCAGCAGTACTCCAATTCGTTCGTGTGAAAAAAGAGACACAGCAATGCCCAGACGACTCTCTGCTTTCCTTGTTGCACGCTACTAGTGGTGCGGCTGCATGTGTTGGGGGGTGGGTAGGGCTCTGAACGGAATTGTTCCCGTCCTCTGTCTGCTGTTTCAACAAAAGTCAGGTGGTGGCTCAGGCCTTTAATCCCAGCACTCGGGAGGAACAGACAGGTGGATCTCTGTGAGTTCAAGGCCAGCCTGGTCTACAGAGTGAGTTTCGGGAGAGCCTGAGCTACACAGAGAAATCCTGTCTGGGGGTGGGGAGGAAACGCAACAAAAGCCCACCTCGGAACACAACATCCCTACTGTGTGTGCCCGGAGGCTGATTCCCACTTCTTTCTGAGGAGGCCTCCTACATGGCTGTCTGGGTCCAACCCCAGACCCTAGGGGTGTTCATTCTTTCCTTCTTCCCTTTCTAGGACAGCCCAGAGTTCCCATTGCCTACAATGCCTCTCCTTCTCTCTTGGCATATTCTTCTGAGAACGCCCACTAGCCTGCGGTGGGAGGACTTTAAATCAGTTTTCCACTGCTGAAGAGTCAGAAAGAGAGAGAGAGTGCTTGCTCTAAGTGGCTATTTCAGCTGCTGTCCACAGAGATTTGAACTGTGTAGGAGAGAGACTGGATCAGGTTCCTGGGGGCCTAGCTCAAACTGAGGATCTCATTATTTCTGCCTCTGCTGGTCCCAGAGCCTAGCCTGGGAAGATGGACCATTACAGGCAGGCAGGCAGAAGTCAGAGAGAAGATGCTGAGTTATCCTGAGATGCTCCTCCAGAATCCCCTGGGGGTTCATCATGAGGGTAGTAGCAGCTGAGGAAGCCTTCCAAAGGCCAGACTCCGTGGCTCAGTGCGTGTACACATGCACGTGGGATCCCAGCTGAGAACCATGATGGTTGAGATGAGGTCAAAGGGTGGGATCCTACGGTGGGGTTAGTTTCCTTATTAAAAGAGGAAGAGGCCCCATAAGGTCCAGCAGTCTGCAAGCTGGGGAGAGAGTCCTCATAGAACCTGATCTGGACTTCTAGTCTCTAAAAAAAGCTACGGCTTTTATTGTTTAAACCACAGAACCTGTGTCTGGAGAGATGGTGCAGTGGTTAAGAGCCCTGACTGCTCCACCTAGAGGACCCGAGTTCAATTCTTAGCACCCTCATGATGCTCACAACAGTCTGTAAATCCAGACCCGGGGGGTGGGGGGGGAGATCTGGTACCCTCTTCTGGTCACTGAAGGCACAGGGCATGTGCTACACATACAGACACACTACAGACACACGGGCGAAACACTCATGACATAAAATAAATACTTTAATGCACAGACCTTTTAGTCTAGACCTAACCTTAGGTTAATGTTTCTATCATCCTGGTTCCAGGTATAATCTGCAGTGGGAGCTCAAGAGGCCAGTTACAGGGAGAGGGGGCATGGGGAGGAGCCAGGTGCGGGGCCCACCAGATGGGGCTAAAGCAAGTAGACAGAGTCTGAATATGACCAGACCCTTGTCTGGTTGCCCTGGCTTCCTTTCTTCCTTCCACCTGGGTTGAGCGGGACAGGTAATTTTCTCAGTCTTCCTAAGAGGACACAGTGCTTTCTAGTCCAGACGTGTAGTTTAGCGCTCTGCTGTGTAATTAAGCTGGGCTGCGGAGGTCCTGGCACTCAGCTCTGTCTGTGGTAAGGCCGCCCAGGCCTGCCATGCAGCTGCCTGGCCTCCCTCAGTGCTCCTTCTTCCTGCCCTGAGGAGAGTTTATTCACCTACCTTCACTCCCAGGGAGCTGAGCTGTAAGGAGAAATATCCACTAGGTACATAGAGGGGGTGTCAGACCCTCCTCAGGGCCTTTGCCTGGAGCGTTCCCGGGTCCAGATTCTCCTCCTTAGGCAGTTGAATTTCTGCTGAGGAAACCTCCCAGTTTAAGGGCTCAACTTCAGGGCCTGCTGCCCTGTGAACCACAGCGGGTTTGGCTCCAAATGACACCGGAGCATCTACTTGGTCTTTAGTATGGAGTGATGGAAGGGAGCACTTCCTGGCAAGGTCACCCAATACGGAGTCTGGGATAGGGTGGATGTTGGGTAGTGGTATAGCCTTCAGGGAAGATGGTATGGTCTCTTAGGCCTGAGTGTAGCTGGGAAGCCCTGTAAACACCCCCCACATATAGTGTATGTGTATATTTATGTATGAGCATGTACATCACATTGATGTTAAGTGTCTTCCTCTGTCACTTTATATCTTATGGAGGCAAGTTTTCTCATTGAACCTGGAGGTCATTGGTCCAGCAGGACTAGTTGGCCAGCAAGCCCTCAGGGGTCGGAGCTCCTGTCTTTACTTCCCCAGCACTGGAATTATGGGCACATGCCATCACACCTGACTTTTTACAAAGGTACTGGGGATCTGAAAAAAGTTCTTGATGCTTGTGTAAGCCAGTACTTTACCAACTAAATCATATCCTCAGCTCTAACACTCTGTCTCTCTCTCACGCCCTGGCTATCCTGGAACTCTCTGTAGACCAGGTTGGCCTCGAACTTACAGAGATTCACCTGTCTCTGCCTCCCAAGTGCTGGGATTCAAGGCGTGTGCCGCCACTGCCCGGCTCAGTGTCTCCTTTTTGAAGGGATGCTGCACAAGTGACTTTTTTACTTCTAGCCTGTGGTCTCTTGGAGCAGCTGAAAGAGGAATAGAAAAGGGACAGAGAACAGGAAGGAAAGAGGATCACATGGGGGCATATAATATGGAGTGAGAATGGTGGTACTTGGGGTAAATCTAGCCCGAACCAGGACTCAGAATACCTGGCATCCTAGGTCTGTGGTTCTGATGTGCAAGTTTGGGTGGCTGCCCGATTTTCTTATACTTTTAAGGAAAAGGCATTTGAAAGTGCAAATAGTCTATGGTCCACAAGAGAGGGCATCTCTCTTACCTGATTCTGACCCTTCGTGGGTTCAGGCTTCCCCATAGGCACCTACTTCTTTCTCTTGTTGGCTGCTGTTGGGAGTATACCCAAGGTGTCTGCAGCCTGGCAGAAGGCAGGAGCTTGACCATATCCGAGAGCCTAGGCCTCCAAGCCACAGGCGATGCATAGGTAGATTTGGCTGTGTTTAAAAATGCTTGACACAGCTTTTTATAGTCGTGTATCCCAAGTCACCCGTATTAGAGCTTGTCCCTCAGAAGCCCACTGAAACTCTCCCTCGCGCCAATGTTTTATACAAAATGGGAGATGTCGGCCTGAAGGAATGACTCAGGCCTTCTGCCTCAGGTTACACCTCAGAATAGAGCACCGTGGTCCTGAGATTGCTAGGCAGGATGCAGGTTTGAAGCTACTGAGCCTGGAGTCCTTTGTAGTGACTGACCTTCTTCTGTGCCACAGGGCACCTCTTGGATGTCCAGCTTGTCTATCTCCAGGCATATGAGGCAGACTACTCTGACAGCTTGGTGTGTATTTTGTTTGTTTGTTTTTAGGTTTTTCAAGACAGGATTTCTCTGTGTAACAGCCCTAGTTGTCCTGGAACTCACTTTGTAGACCAGGCTGACCTCGAACTTACAGAGATCTGCCTGCCTCTACCGCCCAAGGACTGGCATTAAAGATGTACAGCATCACTGTTGACCGAGCGCCCAGTCCTGCAGTCGTTCAGTCCCAAAGAATCACACAGAGGTCTATATTAGTTATAAACTAATTGGCCCATTAGCTCAGGCTTCTTATTAACTAATCCTTATAACTTACATTAGCCCATAATTCTTGTCTGAGTTAGCCATGTGGCTTGGTATTTTTGCGAGGCAGTCACATCTTGCTTCCTCTGAGGCTGGGTCACGACTGCAGACTTAAAATTCCCTCTTCCAAGAATTCTTGTTGCCCCGCCTCTACTTCCTGCCTGGCTACTGACCAATCAGCATTTCATTAAAAATAATACAAGCGACAGGATAAAAGAGCATTGTCCCTCAGCACATCACACCCAGCCAGCCTGGTGTTTATATGCATCTCAAAGCTAGAGTCTGCTAGCCAAAGACATCAGCCTGCTGTGGGGTATCTAGGACGAGAGCCGCCATGGGTTCCACAGACCCAGGCACCCGGTTCTAAGTGTGGGTTATAACCGTCCCCTTAACTCTCCCCCCATCTCTGATAGCCTTCGAAACACTTCTAAAATGTAAAAGTGGTAGCTTGGAGGGAGAAGGAGCCCAGGGCAGTTTGGAAAGAACTCTTCATTGCAAATGCTGCATGCAGCCAGTCTTGCAGCCTGTGGTTCAAGTAAACCTGGGGTATCCCATTCTCTCTGAGAATGGAAACCCAAGGGTAACAGGGCTGGCCTCTGCTTTGTATGTTCTCACATGAGCTTTTGCTTCTCCTATCTCTTTCCTCCCCTGTCCCTTTCCCTCTGATTTGAGCAGGACTCCTGCGCTACAATTTGAGCAGCATCGCTTACTACTTTCTCTGAAGACGAAACTCATCAGCCACAGGGAAATGGATTATTATGTCTCTTTCTCTTTGTTGAAGTACTTCCCAATCTATCTACTAAAAGAAAGAAGGAAAAAAAAAACACCATCAGGCTCTTTAATAAATGGGCTTTAATCAAGGGAATTATCAATGTGATTCATCCTCCCTCAGGGCAGATATGCAATCTATCTTTCAGCAAAGGGCTGGATGTCTTAATGTGCAGGGCCTTGGAACAATGGCCATTAATCCCATCTGTCCCTGTGAGAAGGAAGAAGCATTTGATGTTAGTGCCCAGGGCTCTGACCCCATTAGGAATTTCTCCACTGGAGTCCCCATAATGCTGACATCTTAACTAAAATGGAGCAAGGGAAGAGTGGCACACAGTACCCCAAGGGCTAAGCTGAGCCGGGCCCTAGTGACCCCTCCTGCTCATGGAGATGGTTAAGGCTGCCAGGCTCGGGAGTTGTGGGTCGCTGCTCAACCCTCCACTGCCATTCTCACTTGTTACTCTGGGCTTCAGTCCTGATGTTACAAGGAAGAGGAGGATGCTCCTAAGCATGGGGTGGTGATGGTGGCACAGCCTCTTAGGGAGCGAGATCATATTCACCCAAATGAGCCCAATGCACCTGGCCCCATGGTACCTACTGCCCTAAGAACTGATCTGGCAAGATGTACTTGAATCCACCTTTCTTTTTCCTTCCCATGGGGGAACAGTTACATTGCTCTTTCTCAGTCCAACGGGAAGGAAGAACTGACTTCCCTCCCGCTCTTTAGATTGTCACAGTCTCAGCCCTTTACCTGGGACAGGCCTGGGTAAGCAGACCCTGTACGCTCAGACTTTACCTACAGCCCATGGCAGCATCCCTAACCCGCCCCCAGCTCAACCCCTGTTCTGCCTTGGACCCTGCTTGCCTCAGACCAGGGGCCAGGGGACTGGAGGGGCTGCCATGGCACTGTTAGCAATTGAGTTAGTACCAGAATCACAGGACCTCTTAGAAGAAAAAGTTAGACCCATTTGGCAACTTAATACATTCTCAGAACCAGAAAATTAGAGTTCAGTCAAACCTCAAGTTGGGAAAGAATTTATATATCCACTTTCTTTCCTATAAAGCACCCTTACACATATCTCTGTTTCTTCATCTTGGTCTCCTTGCACAGACGCATGCCTTCAGGAGAAACAGTCTCATGGCCTTTCCTGCCATTACTGGATCCCTAGGAGACTCATACACATTGAAGCCATGGAAGGGCTGAGTGGCATGAAATATGATATATCACATTTCTGGGTTGAGGCAGTGGGATGACCCTGTGTTTTTCCCAATGTCCTCTTTCCCCTTTACCAATGATTTCCCTCTTTTTTGGGTGCATACTCACGTTTGTGTGTGTGTGTGCATGTGGGTGCATATGTGTGTGTGTGTGAGTGCTCTGTCTGCGTGTTTGTATGTGTACCATGTGTGTGTCTGATTCTCAAAAGGATGGGGTCAAGTCCGCTGGAACTAGAGTTGTGGATGGTTGTGAGCCACCATGTGGATGCTAGAACACAAACCTAGGTCATCTGTAAGAGCAACAAATACTCTCAACCACAGAACCATCTCTTCCACCAACAATTTCTTACATCCAGATCCAAACAACCTGACCCATCAGGAACTGCCAGGAGTTCTCAACTCGAGAGAGATACCCAAGCTCCACAGATTTTGCCTGAGCAAGAGAGAAACTTACACAGTCAAGGGCTGCTTTGTAAAGCAGCTTAGTCCAGCTTGTCTTGCTGGTTTCCAGTTTGTGTTTTGGACCTGTGGGGTGGGATTTCTCCAGGATAGATGCTGCTCAGGTCTCTGTTGAGCAGCTGTGAGTGAGAAACTTAATGTTCCCTGTAACTCAAGCTGGCTTCCTCATACTCCCCGCCTCAGTAGGGGAGGTTCATCCTGGGACACTGCTGTTGCCTGTGAATTCATGGCTCTCAAACCTCCAGTGTATCTGGATTGGCCAGGGGAGTTGTATAAACAGTGGTAGTCTCCGTCTCGGTAGATGTTTATGGACTGAAGGTATCCCCCAAATTCCGATGTTGAAATCTTAAACACCAACATGATGTTATTACCAGGAAGGGCCTTCAATGAAGTCACAAATGCAGAGGCCCCTGGATATGACTAGTAGCCTTACAAAAGTGCCCACCATCCTCGTTTTGGTGAAATCAGCCGTCTACAGCCTTGAAAAGTGTCTGTACCAAACCAACTATGTAATGGTCTGGTATCCACTTCTAGACTTGAGAACAGTCAGCAAGGAATAGGTTTCTATTGTTTATGAGCTGTGCAGTTTAGGACAGTTTTGTTATAGAAGCAAAACTGAACTAAGTAGTTTAGAGCAAGACCTGAAAATTTGCATTTTCAGCAAGTTCCGGGGTGAAGGGCAAGGTGCTGCCACAGGTACTCTGGGGACCAGCAACTGCTCTGTACATTCCGCTAGATCTCTCCAGGAGCCTGCCAGCCTGAGCTGTACATGAACACAGAAGCACGCTGCTCTGCTCAGCTCCATGATCAGACCCTCTGCTTCGAACCCCCACATCAAGCTGGGCTAGTTTGGGTCTGGCTTTGACCCATTCATGAACTGTGAGTCACCTTTGGCCCCACCCAGGGAAGGTCCCAGTGTTAAAGACGTTCAGTGAGTGCTTATTGAGTGCCTGGGTAGCTGGAACAGGAAGAATGTCTCATCACCACCACTGGAATCTCTGTTCTTCAGGGAGGTACCTGGGTCGCTCTCACTGCCCACCCTGCAGGCAGGAGGGCCAGGGCTGGCTCCCAAGCATGGTAGGAGTGGGGGTGGGTCACATCCTGCCCTGAGGAGAACTTGATATGTGGAGACCCCATGTGTGGGGGGTACCCTGACTGTGTCTGTAAAGAACAGGTTGGCAAGCCTGCGCCTGTAGTTGTATCCACGGGTGACTCCTTCTTCACACAGGCCAGTCCTGATTCCTGGGAAGGATTGTACTGTCTCGGGTTTTGCAAACACAGATGGGATTGCTCACGCTTGACTAGGCTGCATTGTAGATGGCAGGTCTTTGGCTTCCTGGGACCTTGTGAGCCAGGTCTCAACCATTTCTGTTAGAAATGACAGCATCCCATTTCAGCATGCTGCCTCACGCTGAATCACAGGCCTGCTGGACCCACAGTGGTAAAGTGGTCCACATGGTGACCCATTGTTCATCCTTGCAGTCTTCAGAGATACTGGGCAGGCACTTGCTGGGTAGGCACAGCTGGAGAAGCTTGTCAACATGAGCACTTCTAGTCATTAGAATGGAAGCCACCAGGCCCAACTTGGGGTATCACGCCCTATGTCCCAGAGGAAGCCAACACTGATGCTTATCTGTGAGGCCTTAACCATCCTCCTCCAAGCCCGAGCCCCATCTCCTGCCTTTCTTCTTCTATTTACAAAGTATTCTTAGAAAATGATTAACCATACAGGAAAAATGAGGGGCTAGCATAGTAATTGCCACACACCCATTACTTGGAGTAAACAGCTACTAACATCATGCTATTTCCCCTCAAAAAAAAAAAAAAACACCTGGAAAGTTTTCCTTTTATATTTTCATGCCTTTAAGAGAACTTCACTGATATGTGTTTGAGGGGCCTCCTTTAAATAATAAAAAAAAACCTAAATATTATTTTGTGTACATGCGCACATGTGAGTCCATGTGAATAAAGGCCCACGTGATAACACGTGTGGAGGTCAGAACACAGCTTCAAGTGTTATTTTTCAGGCATCATTCACATTTGAAAAGGTTTTTAGACAGTCTCTCAGTATTCTGGAATTCACTAAGTAGACTAGGCTGACTGGCCAGCCATCTGCATTAGGGTGGTATGAATAAGAATGCACCCCCCACAGGCTCAGAGATTTACATGCCTGGTTACCTCAGAATGGCACTATTTGAAAGGATTAGGAGGTGTGGCCTTGTTGGAGGAAGTGTGTCACTAGGGGTGGGCTTTGAGGTTTCAAGGGCCCAAGCCAGGCCCAGTGTGGCTCTCTTCCTGCTGCCTGCAGATCTGGATGCAGACCTCTCAGCTACTTCTCCAGTATCATGCCTGCTTCATGCCACCCTGCTCTCCACCATCACGGAGAATGGATTAAACCTCTGAAACTGTAAGCAAGCCCCAGTAGAACACTGATTGAGACACTCATGGATCTATAATCTCATGCCTCCTAGTACTCAGATTATAAACCCAGGCTACCACACTCAGGTTTTGTGGTGGTGGGGTTGTTTATTTGCTTGCGCTTTTGTTCTGAGGCTTTAACTCTTACCCTTATGATTTACTGGCTTGACTATCTCCCTGACTCACATCTAAACATTTTTAAAGATAATTACTGTTGTTTATTTTATCTTAAACATTCCAGTATATACACATAAAAGGTAAGAGGTGTTATCTTCATAAATATAATCTTTTGCCAGGTGGTGGTGGTACATGCCTTTATTACTAGCACTCAGGAGGCAGAGGCAGGCAGATCTCTGTGAGTTCAAGGCCAGCCTCATCTACAAGAGCTAGTTCCAGGACAGGTTCCAAAGCTACAGAGAAACCCTCTCTTGAAAAACCAAGAAAGAAAAAAAATATGAGTGTGTGTATATATGTGTATGTGTGTGTATAATCTTGTCATATCCATCAAAATAAATACTAATCCTTTAATAATTTCTCATAGGTCATGTTCATATTGATTTTATTTGTATGATACTAGAGATTAGAACTAGGGCCTCACACATGCTGATTATGTGAGCTTCATCCCATACTTTTTAATTTTTAAGCAGTCTTTACTTATTTTTATTTGTGTATATGTATGTGTGCCTATGTGAATTTATGTGAGCATGCTACTCCCTTTGATAGGTGTGGGACCTGCTCTTATGTTCCTGTGAATCTCTTCTCTGGCAGCATCTTCTTGTCAGCCCCCACCAGTCCAGTGGCTGTTATCAGCCATTAAACTACTACGGGAGCAGCTATGACCTTGTCCTGAGCCCTTCCCCTTGATGCCCTGCTCATGTTTGCCCATCTCTTAGAGTTGACCTTCTGATCTTTGGCTTAGGGGATGTTCTGCAGGGACAGACAGAATATCCTAACTCAGGCTCATGGTGAGAAGCTAAGTAGCTCTGGAGGATCTTGTTAAGCCATGGTGTAATTGAGAGATGGTATTTCCCCTCTCAGATGGGCTAAAATTAATTTAAAAGTTGATGAGATCCTGAATTGTCAAGGCTTCAAAGAGATGGTCTCTACTTTCTGGGAAGAATGCGGACAACTGGTCAACCTTCTGAAAAGTAAACTGGCAACATGACTGCTATTGAAAATGTGTGTCTTACAGCAGATTGTAATGATTTATGCCTGTAATTCCAGTACCTGGAAGGCTGAGGCAGGAGGATTTCTGTGAGTTTAAGACAAGTCCGGGCTATATTGTAAGACCTTGTTTTAAAGACAAGGATAAAAATCTTACTTCTTTTTGTTCATTCTTATGGACATACATTATTGAATCTCTACTGTATGCAGACTATCCTAGGTGTTGAGGAGATGGTAGAGATAAGGTACATGGTTTTGTGAAAAATTGCATTTTAGAGGGAAAAGCAGACAATAAATAAATGTACAGATGTTGTAATTTATAAGTGTCATGAATAAAAATAAGACAGGTTAAGGAGGTAGAGTATAGGATGCATCGTGATCCTTGCTATCCCCTCTTTCATTGCTGATGTTTATGTATGTGTATATTCATAGACATGCACACACATATTTCATTAAGAGCAAGAACTTGTACATACCTGAGATAGATAGCCTTACAACAGAAACATAATGCCCATGAACTATCCATCTATAAATGGCTGATTGCCTGTTGAAAAAAGCAACTACAAGGAAGGGACTTAGGCAGATGCTAAACCAACACAAGATATCTTAGAATAATATATTTGGTAGAATATGCTGGGCCAGGGGCACAGGTTTGTCATTCCAGTTACTCAGGAGACTGGGGCAGAAAGATCTAGAGTTTGAGGCCTACCTGGGCTACAGAGTGAGTTCAAAGCCAGATTGGGAAACTTAAGGAGACACTGAAAAGTTAAAAAGTAAAATAAGGGCTGTGGGGCTAGAGAAATGGTTCAGCAGTTAAGAACACTCACTGACTGCTCTTCCAATAGATCTGGATTCAGTTCCCACATGGCAGCTCACAGCTGTCTATAACTCCAGTTCCAGGGTACCTGGCACCCTCATACAAACACACATGCAGGCAAAACACAAATGCACAAAAATAAAAATAGAAATTTTTTTAAGAGATTAAAAAAAATGCTGTGAAAAAAAAAGAATAAGTGCTCTTGTACACTGTAAAAATTTGTCACTCTAATTGGTTTAATAAAATGCTGATTGGTCAGTAGCCAGGAAAGAAGTAGAGGCAGGACAACCAAAATAAGGATTCTGGGAAGAGGAAGGGTCGAGTGAGAGAGTCACGGAAAATGCACAGAAGCAAGATGAGAATACCCTACTGAGAAAAGGTACCAAGTCACATGACAAACATAGATAAGAATTATGGGTTAATTAAGTATAAGAGTTAGCTAGTAATAAGCCTGAGCTATTGGCTGAGCATTTATAAATTAATTCTCTGTGTGGTAATTTGGGAAGCAGCAACTAGGTATTTGGGCACAGGCAGGTGAGAGAGAAATGTCTGATTACAAATAAGGGCTAGGAATGTAGCTTCATGGTAGAACACTTGCCTAGCACATCCTGTGTGAGGTCCTGGGTTCAACCCCCAGCACTGTGTGTGTGTGTGTGTGTGTGTGTGTGTGTGTGTGTGTAGATTCACAGAGGTGAACACTTCAATATATTTGTAGATGCATAGAGAAAAATAAAAAAAAATGATCAATGAATGGTAGTGTCAATTATAGGAGAAGTGGCTGTAAAATAGACTCACTTTCCCCTCAAAATCCTCCTAACTAATGTCCTTATCACCTGAATGCTTCTCCTCCTCTTCCTTTTTACTTTCCCTGTTAAGCCCTTCAAAGGTATCTTATTGCTCCAAGGGAGACAGTCTAACTTTGAGATATTCCACTTAGCATTTCACAATAATGTCTCTTGTCCTTCATCTTTTACCATTTCCCTGCCCCCTAAATTTGGCTGACTTTATTTAATTCCTTAGAAACATCTGATAATCTTGCCAAAGGACTTGGGTTTTTTGTTTGTTTGTTTGTTTTGTTTTGTTTTGTTACCTGAATTCTCCACCCCTCTTCCCCAACCATCTTGAATTCCAGGCTTCCAAACCATTCCATGACAAGGACAATTTCAAAGCTCAGAAAAAGTGTAGGAGTCTTTTCAGGGAAGAAAACTGCATTGATACTTCATTGGGTAGGTCAATTGTTGACTGACGTTTCTGTCCCACCCGGTCCCACAGTTGTTCAGTCCCAAAGAAACACACAGAGATCTACATAAATTATAAACTGGTTGGTCTATTATCTCAGGCTTCTTATTAACTCTTATAACTTATATTAGCCCATTATTCTTGTCTATGTTAGCCACGTGACTTGGTACCTTATTCAAGGCAGTCACATCTTGCTTCCTCTGAGTCTGGGTCACGAATGCAGAATGAAACTTCCCTCTTCCCAGAATTCTCATTGCTCTGCCTCTACTTCCTGCCTGGTCATCCTGCCTGTACTTTCTGCCTGGGTACTGGCCAATCAGTGTTTTATTAAAATACGATTGACAGGATACAAACCATTGTCCTACAGCAGTCACTGAAGAGAATTTATCCTTAACTTTTAAGAGACTGATAAAAGCTATTAGACTTCCCCTCAGAAAACACATAAGCAAAAAACGGGGGAAATATTTAGGACATACTTAAAATACTTAAAATATACCTGTAATCCAAACAAATTCTGGGTCAAAGGAATGATTACCAGCCTAGGAGTCAAATTTAGTTTTACTACCACAGCCAGCTCCCTGGACTTCAGTGTCTGTCTTAGTGTTCTATTACTATGAAGAGACACCATAACCAAGGCAACTCTCATGAAAGAAAACATTTCATTGGGGCTGAGTTACAGTTCAGAGGCTTAGTCTGTTATTGCCATGGTGGAGAGCATGGCAGCATGCAGGCAGGCATAGAGTTGGAGGATGTAGTTGGGAGTTCTACATCCATATCAGCAGGCAGGAGAGAGAAAGAGAGAGAGGAGAAAGGAGAGAGAGAAAGACTCTGGTCTTGGCTTGGGCTTTTGAAACCTCAAAGCCCACCCCCAATGACACACTTCCTCTTCCAAAAAGGCCATGTCTCCTAATCCTTCTAAATAGTGTCAGTCCCTGGTGACAGAGTATTCAAATCTATGAGCCTATGGGGGCCATTCTCATTCAAAGCACCATAGTGTCCTTCCTTATAAGACAGCCAAGATGGCACTAGTCCCCCAAAGGATAGTGAGAGGATTAGTCCCCTCTGGTGCACGGGGGGCTTCCATGAGAACCATTTTTCTGGACTTCTAATGCAGAGAACTGCTAAGGTGTTCCTCAGCTAGTGCTGGAACCAAGATATGAAAGTCAGACCAAAGAAAGACCTGATTTCTCTTTTTCAAATACTGCTAGCATGTATCTGTGTATCTCAAGGGTTAAATAAAAACCCACATACCTCGTGGGTATGCACGAGGGTCGTGGATCGGCAACACACACTTCAGGCCATAACCCAGTTTCAGCCTTAGCTTTGGTGGAGAATGTGAACGGGATACTTGGGTTCATCTAATTGATTCTCAGATGTAGCTTTGGGTTCTAAGGAGGAAACAGGAATGAAACTATCCAAAGCTTTCGGGAGTCTCTTTGGCCCCAAATCCCAGAGATGAAAGTCAAGAAGGGACAGGGAGCCAGGGACCTGATTCTCCCAAGCCGATGCCAGACCAGAGAAGGTTGAAGCAGCAGCTGCTGCACCAGTGAAGGTTACAGCAGGGAAGGTGATAATTACACCTTCACCATCAGGACAGGAACTGAGGGCAGACTTAAGCAGTGAGCCAAAAGTCACAGAATTGCAGAGCAACAAGGTCAGGAATTTTTTTTAAAAGATTTATTTTATTTATTATGCAAACAGTGTTCTGCCTGCATGTATGCCTGCAGGCCAGAAGAAGGCACCAGATCTCATTACAGATGGTTGTGAGCCACTGTGTGGTTCCTGGGAATTGAACTCAGGACCTTTAGGAAGAGCAAGCACTGAACCATCTCTCCAGCCCAAGATCAGGATTTGAATTTCCTTCCACTGCTACAAATCTCTTTCCTCTTCTCACTATAGTCTTTTGACTTTCATGCCTTTCATTTGTTTGTGAACCAATGAATTTAATTAGAGTTATTTACAAGAGGATGAACAATGTGCAGGCAGCTATACCACTAAAGGAAATGTCTCTCCGAGGAGTAAGGCTTTCAAGTCCCCTCCCCATGTCTAATCTTCTTGTTCTAGCACTAATATTAACCCTTTCCTTCATATTTTGCTGATGAGGAAACTGAGGTACAAAGAGTCTAACTGGGCCAAAGTCACAGCTGAAAAGGGACAGAACCAGGACACAGTTCTAACCATCTTCAGAGTCTGAGCTCTTGGGTTCTATATACTGACTCATCTAAAGCCAGTGAACACGCATTATGCTTGCTACATGTTGGGGATTGCTATACATACTTTACATATATTAATATACCAAACAGGAGCTGTTCTGAGGCAACCTTAAGAGGTGGGAACTATGTGTGTCTCCATTTTACCCAATAAAGAGACTAGTCACAGGAAAGGCAAACCACCTACCTGAAGTCACCCAGCATGTGAACAGCAGAAGTGGAATTTGGACCTTCAGACTTCAGCGTCTGTACTCTAAGACACCATTCTTAGGGTTAGTAGCTAAACCCTAAGATTACAATGGTCTTAATCAGATCTTCTGTTCTAGAACGGAGCCGTGAGGATGGTCATGGGGCATTTGGAGCAAGAACATCTGGTAATCCCTGACCTCTAGATTTCTGTTGCCTAATGACCCACTGTGCTGGGTAGATGTAACATGAGGGCCTGCTTGGGGTTTATGTCCTGCCCAGTCCCCACAGCTGCTTAGCCCCCAAAAATCACATAGAGAGTCTACATTAGGTTATAAACTGATTGGCCCATTAGTTCAGGCTTCGTATTAGCTCTTATAACTTATATAGCCCATTATTCTTATCTATGTTAGCCACATGGTTCAGTACCTTTCTCAGTGGGGCAGGTCACATCCTGCTTCTTCGGTGGTCTAGGCAGGAGTCCCGGGAAGAGCTTCCTGCTTCCCAGAATTCTCCTATTCTCCCTGCTCCGCCTCTACTTCCTGTCTGGTTGTCCTACCGATACATCCTGGCTAATGGCCAATCAACATTTATTTAAATCATGATTGACAGAATACAAACAATTCTCCTGCACCAGGTAGACGCAGTAATTCATGGCTGTGGTTGAAAAACTGACCGTTCTGCTCGAGCAGGCGAGGTGCTACAAGTGTGTGTGGACTAAGTTAAAGAATGTGATGATGTAAAGGACTGGAAGCTGTTCTCCCTCCTCCTCCTCCTCCTCTTTTCTCCCCCACCCTCACCTCTTGGTTTTTTTGGGGGTTTTTGTTTGTTTGTTTGTTTTTGAGACAGGATTTCTCTGTAGCTTTTGGAGCCTGTCCTGGAACTAGCTCTTGTAGACCAGGCTGGCCTCAAACTCACAGAGATCCACCTGCCTCTGCCTCCCGAGTGCTGGGATTAAAGGCGTGCGCCACCACTGCCCGGTCTCTCACCTCTTGTTTTAAGAGATAGAATCTCTGGAAATCAATATGTAGTTGAGGCTGGCCTTGAACTTTATCTACTTATCATTTATTTTACACTTGTTGTTTGTGTGTCAAGTAGTGGGGCAAAGAAGTCAGTTCTTCTCTTCTAGCGCGTAAGTCCTGGGCACTGAATTCAGGTCATCAGGCTAGTACCACTGAGCCATCCTGCTGTCCTCTGACCTAGAACTTTTGATCCTTCTGAGCCACCTCACTGGCTCTGCCCTCCCTCTGTCTCTTGTGTCCCATTCTCTTTCTCCCTCCTTAGGACAAAAGCCAGTCCCAGCACCTTCTCTTGTGTCTCGGCACCCAGTACAGATCTGGCCTGCTGTTTTATGTCTCATTAGGAAACAGAATGAAGCTGGGACCCCAAGCACTGCTCTCAAGACACCTTGAAAACTTGGCGGCGGCACATGCTTTTAATCCCAGCATTTGGGAGGCAGAGGCAGGTGGATCTACAGACCCAGCTCCAGGACAGTCAGGCCTACACAAAGAAACCCTGTCTTCAAAAACAAAACAAGACAGCGTGAAGCTCTGGGGGGCCTGAAGTGGTGGCTGGCTGAGAAGCAGGCTGCTGCCAGGCAACTCTGTGAGCTCATTTTGTGGCTTCGCTGGAAGCACATCAAATACTTGGCACTAGGGCTTCCCTCCCCCGGAGATCAGAATGCAAGTTCTTGCTCTGAAATGTGACATAGTGCCTGTCACTTGCTGCACAGGGACATCGATACACCAAGAACCCTTTTTCCTGTTGTTGGGAAGTGCATACATTTTAACTCTGGTGGAAGGCAGGCCAGTAGATGGGTATCTAGGGGCGACCATTGTGCATGAAATAGCAGGGCACATAGGAGCAGCTTCCTTCTGCGCTCCATCTGTGGGTGGGGCAGGAGGCACTGGGATGAGGGGGGGAAGGGGGCGGAAGATAGGCTCCTGGGGACATTCCTCAGCCAGGCCTGGCACAGCTGCAAAGGCAGCAGTTGTAGAGCACCAGGGTGGGGCCGTGGTGGCCTCTTCTGATCCCTCCAGCCATAGCACTGGCTGTGGTCGAATTAGGCATTCAGTCCTCCCCATAGGGAGGCTTGAGCAAGTGGAGAGGAGAGCATGACTTAAGGACATGCAGAACGACAGAGACAAAAGTGCTGAGGTGGCCTGGTGTTGAGGGGAATAAAAGCAGAACACAGTCATTATTTTGATGTATTTTTCTGTTTCTGTAACTTCAAGCCAAACTCCTTCTTAAAGGAAGAGCCACAGAAATTTGGGTCTTGTAGGGAGCATGGCGAGTGGATCCTGGGGAACCGAGGCAGGTTCTGAGCTGGCTGGGGCAGTTGCAGAAGGTGGAGGCAGTGGATGGATCTTGCACATTGGCCAGTGGGCAGAGCAGTGGTGTGACGGGAAAGCCGAGGTGACCGAAGGGCCAGTGCTTGCATAAAGCTTACAAAATTTGGGCAAAGTGATATGCCTCTAGCTGTTATTTCCCTATTAGGAATTAGATGGGTTAAATGGGTTTCTCTGCACTTGGGGAGCGCGGAAGATGTGCTCCATCATGGTGACATGGAGTCAAGCGGAAGTGTCCCCTGGTTGGAGGAGGAGAGATGTCGTCTTCCTTGAAGCAATGCTGAGGATCAGGGATGACAGAGCGCCCACAGCGTGAGCCCCTGCAGGGCCATGATAACCGGCTGGAGGCCTCACAGAGATCCACAGCTTGTGGTAATCCCATCAGGGCTCTTTCTAAGATCAGCAGCCATGGACACTCCTGAGATCCGTACTGGTTCCAGTGCTTGAGAGCCTCGGGGAGCAGAATGCTTCCTATCTCTCTACACCTTTCTCCCCAGGGTCCCGATGTCTCTGGTCTGTGTGTTTAGGGAGAAGTGGGGTGGGGATAGAGAATAAAGGGCACATACGCTACTCATTCTCCCGACAAGCAACCAGCATTCCTATGGCTGAATAGAAGGAATTTTTCATCTCCTTCCTTGCTACAAAAGCAAGAATCAAGCTAAATCTCTAATGGCTGCCTTGGTGAGCATGCCCTTAGTGGGAAACCGGAGGACCTGGTTTCAGTTGTGACCCTACCATCTACAGATCACCTGCCACAGGAAAGGGTGGTGTTGGTGCCCTAATCTGTGTGCGTGTGTGCATGTGTGTGTGACTTAGTTCTTTTTTGTCCCCACTGAGATGTGATTTATACTCATTCACTGCAGCAGGGACATTGGGTCGAAGTGGGCTGAGTGGCAATGAGAGGCTGTTGAAAGGGGGCAGTAGGAACTGAGGGCTGCAGGTAAAGGACGGAGGAGAAAAAGGAGGGCAATGAGAACCTGCTGAGGGCAGCGCGAAAGTCACAGAGCTGATACATTTGTACTTTGGGTCTGCCATGTACACTTCGTTGGGTCTATCCAGGGAGGGAGGGAGAGGAAGCTGAAAGGTGCAGAGAGGGGAGAAAGCCCATGTTCCTAGAGTCAGGGTGCTCTAACAGCCATCGGGATGCTGGTGAGAGGGGGTGGAATTAGGAGAAAAATGGGTTCAAATGAATTCAAGATGCTTATGTGCTAGTTTATGGGCCTCTGGGGAGGGAGATGTTTTGGTTGTGTGAGTAGAGTCCCCACTGTTATTATTTATAAAGAGGTGGGTCCCCAAGGGGCAGCGGTCCCACGAGGGGCAGTGGTGGTGGTGGTGGGCATCCCAGGCCTCCGCGTGTCCTTTTGGCAGGTGGGAGGGAGACAGATACACAATGCAGAGAGAGCTAGGATATAGAGTTTATTTAATGGGTTATGGAGGGGGAAGGGAAGGGGACAAGGGGAGAGAAGAGGGAAGCAGCTTCTAAAAGAAAAGCACAGAGAGAAAGAGAGAGCAGGCCTCAGCAGAAGTGGGAGAGAGGTTGGGAGTGGCGGAGCTTGTCTATTAAAGGAACAGGGTACCTAGGTGACAGACCAGGCCAGCAGATTACAACACCTGGCTTTATACACTTAATATGCATTCATTTTCGTGTGTGTGTGTGTGTGTGTGTGTGTGTGTGTTGTGGGAGATAATTTTGTGTCATTGCATGCATGTAGAATTCAGAGGACAATTTTCTAGATTTTCTTGTCACTTTCCACTTTGTTAAGGCAGGTTCTCTCTGGCTCCTGAGCTGCCTCCTTTAGGTTAACTGGCCCATGAGCTTCCACGTTACTCTGTCATCTTTGCCTCTCATCTCCCTACAGGAGTGAGCGCTAGGATTGCAGATGCGCACTATGGCGCCGTCTGGCTTTCTCTGGGGACTCCAGGGATTGAGGTCTGGTCCCCAGACTTGCTCTGCTAAGCCATGCCCAGCACCCCACCCCATGGACACATTTGCAAAGGGTGATACAGTAACAGAAAGAGGATCCATCGAAATCCACAAGAAGGAAAGAAAGTATCCAGTTCTTCCAGGGACTTTGTTCAGTGTTCTGCAAGAGTCTAGCTCTCCAGGCAGGGAGCTACACGTGGGAAATGCCCTCCCAGCAGGGAGGATGGACCAAACACTCACAAACACACCTCAGCCTCTGACAGCAGCCCAAGCACCAAGCACACTTCTACTTCCGGTGTTATGACAGACCTCAGACTCTGAGTATTTGCACAAGTGAGCTTCCCACCTGCTTACAGTGGAGGTCTTATTTTCGTTGCGGATTCTATCTGCTTCTTCACCACTTAACAGCTAAAACTGGGGCATCCTTTTTGCTGTCCTTGTCACCTCAAGGAAACAGCTAACACAGCTGAACTTCAGGGGGTCTGTTCTCTGTTCTTCACACAAGATTTTTAAATACATGCATACTTTTTTTTTCTCCTGGAAGAAATAGTTCTTCCTCTGTACTACTTTGGTTAGCATATTTTAATGGACTTTATTATGACATTTTCATACATGAACATAAATGTATTCCAATCCTATTTATTTCTCTTTCTGTTGCTTTCTCTCATCCCCTTCCTCTTCCCCAAACAGCTCCCATCTACTTTCTTATTTTGGTGATCCAGTGAATTCTATTTTCCCTCCCTTCCCTTCTTCTCTTCTTCCCCCTCACTCCCCAAGGCCTCATCACTTAAAAGAATTTTGGTTCCAATTCAATTCTACAAATCTAGCTTGGCATTTTAGCTTCACCAGTCCCTCGCCCCTATACCCCAAGACCTCAGTTTCTCACTGAACAAGGAGGCCTACTGGGCAAAGGGCTCTTGCAAACCCTCCAAGTGCTGGCTGGCTCTGGCTTCTGCAGAGCCTGAGACACTTCTGCCTCCTGGCAACAGCTTCCCTGCCCCCACCCCGAGAGTCCTCTGCTGCCCTTTGCTGCCATCACTGGTTAAACTCAGGATAGTTCTCACAGCCACCTCCCAGGAGGCCGATGGGGCTTCTGTGCTGGGAAAGCTTGTCCTGGGTTAGCCCTGATTATTGCCAGACTCTCTGGGTAAACCAAGGGCCTAGCTAAGGGCGCCTGCCTTACTACACCAGAAAAGAGAGGATTGGCGACCCCAGGACTAGACTAACCAGCAGAGGCTGGTGAATAACGAGGCACTAATTCTTTGTTAGTGGAAACTAATTAAATGCTGCTTGGGTAGAGTGGGAGCCAAGCTGCCTGTGTTCTGTTCGAAGCAACTGAACAAGCTGTCCTTGCCTGTAAGGCTGAGGCTTGTGGGGTGCAGGTGGGTGGCTAAATAAGAGCTTTAAACACACAGTGTAGCACAAATCCCTAAGTCTCAAGTCCCAAAAGAGAGGACAACACACAAATCCTCCTCGTTATATCTCATTTTGAGCTCTGTGGGTAGCTGTCCAGAGCAGACAGGTCTGAGAAGGCAAGATCACTGGACCGGGTTCAGCCCTGTAAACCTTGGCCACCACAAAGTCTCCAGACTCCAAACCGCACATGTCTTTGTTTGCCTATAGAACACACATAGTTGGGCAGGTCCTTTTTTTTTCTGGAACCTGGTCCCTGACATGGCAACTCCTGGTGGGTTTTGGGGTCTGGGTTGAGACTGCCTGGACAGATCTGGCCGCTTTGTGTGGCTTCTTGACATTTGTTGGGAGTTGGGCTTAGAGAGGAGGTTGATGGTCCAGTAGTGAGCAAGAGGTAGGGCATAGCCTGGGCTCATGACAGAGGTTCTTGGGTGTATATGATGCACAAATGAGCTCTGCCCAGTTAGGGATGGACAGGGTTCTCCTCCGTGATGCATGAACCTTATCAACATTTAACACTCTTGCACTGCAAAAGACCCCGTGGAAGCCTGGCTTGGTGGGCCTATAATCCCAGAACTCAGAGACTTGAAGGAGAATTACCATGAGTTAGAGGTCAGCCTGGTTTACACAGTGAGTTCCAGGTCAGCCTGGGCTACAGAGTAAGAACATATATTTTAAAGAGGGGAGGCAGGCCTTTGCTGAGGGAGGACAAAGCACACGCTGGAAGAAAGTATTTACAGGTCACAGGTGTAACTAAGGAACAGAATCTAGAAATGAGTCTCACATCTGGAGTTTAAAAATAAATAAATAACATGCAAACAATCCCGTTGTAAAATGGGTAAAAGGCACACCAGAGGAGACCCAGAGATAGGAGGTGTGAGTGTGAAAAGATGCCCACTATTAGCCTCCCAGGGCAATGCATATTAAATAGCCAGTGGAATGTTATCACCTGCCTGTGGGAATGGCTTAAATGGTACAGAGTGATCTCAGGGCTAAACTGGGTGGTGGTGGAACACTCTTTTAATCCCAGCACTTGGGAGGCAGAGACAGACAGATTTCAAGTTCAAGGCCAGCCTGATCTACAGAGTGAGTTCCAGGACAGCCAAAATTCCACAGAGAGCTCCTGTCTCAAAAAACAAAACAACAAAACAAAAATCTCATGGCTAGGGCTGGAGAGATGGCTCAGAGGTTAAGAGCACTGACTGCTCTTCCGGAGGTCCTAAGTTCAATTCCCAGCAACCCACATGGTGGCTCACAACCATCTGTAATGAGATCTGGTGCCCTCTTCTGGCCTGCAGGCATGCATGGAGGCCGAACACTGTGTACATAATAAATAAATAAATCTTTAAAAAAAAATCTCATGGCTAGAAACGGTAGCTGGTTCCTGGCCAGGGCTGTTCAAGTCAGGACTGGGAGGACTCAGTCCCCACCAAGGACTCATCCAGTGTTCACTGCCTGCGGCCGCCATTCTTGGCCACCAGCTACCAACCGCCACCCATGGTGTAGAGCCGGCCAGGGTCTGGCTGCTTTTGGCCCGGTTAGGAAACCAAGCCCCAATCCACTCCTCTGGACAGCTCAGGACAAACTGTTACTAAAATCAATTATTTTGAACTTCTAAGTCTGGAAACTTAGTCCAGGGTTTTTAAGGGAATCAAAGAGACTGCTTTCTTTCCTCTGTGTGTGCCATTTGTGAAATAAACCAGGCAATTTGGAACAGATAAAAAGTTTTGAAGGAATTAATCTTCTAAAGTGCTTTTGGCTTAATGTAATAAGAGCAGTTGCTATTTATGTGTTTGGCTCTGTGCCAGGCCCCACGCCAAGAACTTTTTGTGAAACATTTAGTTGAATTTTTACAACCTTAAATGTTAGGTTATTCCTTCTATTGCATCGATGAGAGAACAGGTTCAGAAAGGTTATGCGACTTGTCGGAGAAAATCTAGAAAATGGCATGACGAAACAACGGCCACAGTCAGAGCCTTGTCCGCTCATCTCCCAGCAGAGTGAGTGTTGCTTCTTGACTCACACAGTGAAGCGCCAGGGTCACCAATATTAATTGATAGCCGGGTTATTGCCAGAACCTCACATCTCAGTGACACTATTCCACTGGTCAGAACCTACTTGTATGTACCTCACTAAATGCAAAGGATGGTGGGAAACGTGGTCCTACTGTGTGCCTGGGAAACAGGAAATGGTTAACACATAGCAGCACCTCTCCCTAAAGGAACATTAACACACACACACACACACACACACACACACACACACATCTCAGAGAGTAGGGGTGAGGTGTGTTGTGATAGGCGTGTGGCGATCAGAAGAGAGTTTCTAAGGCTTGGTTTTCTCCTTCTGCTATGTGGATCTGAGTCCACCTCTGCCCAGGGCTAGCCAAGTGCACTCAAGTTCAGCTGAGCAGAGGCCTCCACAGCCCAGACTTCTGGCTGCTGCCTCTCTGGCCTCTGCCTTTCTGACCCGCCAAGGCAGCCCATCTTGTAGACAACTCACAAGCTCCAAAACAGCAGGAATTTGCACTGATTCAATTAAGCAATTAGCCTCGGAGCTGCAGGCGATGCCTGGACTAACTCCCTTTGCAGACAGCAGGACGGCACGCAACCTTGCATCCCTGATTTTGGCTCTTCCACAGGCAGCCAGGACCTCACCCACTGCCGTGACTGCCTCCTTGGGACAATTTTACCAGGTCAATACGAAACCATCTGCAGCAGTGGCACGGTGCCCCCTAAGAGCAGTCAGCGGGCACAGAGAGTCCCAGGGAGGAAACATTCCCCATTGTAAGGGAGAAAACTCAGTCCACAGACTTTTATATAGATGGGCACTGGCCTCTTCCTAGGGACATAGGACAGCCTTAGCCATTCAGGAAACTTCTCTGTGCTCTCTTGTTCTGACAGGAACTGAAGCAGCGAAATGTAAGACTCCATTGAGAGATTCTCAGCAGAGTAGGGGTCAGGGCTGGGAGTCAACTAGAAGCTTCTTCTGCTCTTTCCCCCACCACACATGCAGTCTTCTGGGGAGTCCTCCAAGAGGATGACCCCTAGTGTTTCAGCCAGGTACCCTCAGTAGATGTAGAGCCTTGCCCTGATGCAGTGTGAGGCAAAGAACAGCTCCCTGAGGGCTCCCTTTTGTTCTAAATCGGTCGTTCTCAACCCGTGGTGGAGACCTTTTTGAGGGGTCGAGCAACCCTTTCCTAAGACCTAAGACTATCAGAAGTACCAGATATTTACATTATGACTCATAACAGTAACAAAACTGCGTTTATGAAAAAGCAACAAAAATAATTTTATGGTTGGGGGTCACCACAGCATGAGGAACTGTATTAAAGGGCCGCAGCATCAGGAAGGTTGAGAACCCCTGTTCTAGAGACTGAGATGCCCTCTGCTGTTCCCCTTCCCCAGGTCACATGGCACACAGGGTCCTGTCCCGAGTCGCAGCAGCATCCCGTAAGTCAGACCCCATTGATGGCAAGGACAGGAAGGCAGATTCCGAACCCTTTCCTCACAGGTCACCTGACAGTTGGGGCAAACGAGAGGTAAACAGATGTCAGAGACACATAGATGCTTGGGGTTGCCTTTCAGTTGCAGATACAGACTGGGCTGGGCAGAAGAAAGTATCTATGGGTCTTCTCTGTCTGGACTAGTTGAGAGAGGTGAAAAGATACCCGTCTCCCAGGAGGGCACCAGTGGGGTCTCCCCATCTTGAAACTGCCCAGTTTGGGGGATCCTGAGTTTCTTCTGGGTCCTGCCACGAGCAGAGGTTCTGCAAGCTGCATTGGGGACAAGCCTCTAAAGCATCAAGCCACACTAATGGGACAGAGAGGACACAAAGGCTGCTGGCCTGGTAAGCACAAAAGTACTTTACAACGCAAAGATCGATTCATCCCAGCAAGTACTGACTAAGCAGCTGCCGCCTGCCCAGCATTGGGGTTTGTGGGGTGGTGAGAACAGGGAGAGACCAAATGCCAGCACATCCCTACAAGGAGTGAGACCGGAAGAACAGAGGTCAATAGTGACAGAAATGGCAAAAGGGGAGTCTTCTTGACCCATGAAGGCTCTGCTGATGGTCACGAGCAGGCAAAGCAGCCAGCGCAGCTCCAGGTCACAGGACCCTAACTTGAACTTAGTTAAGTGGAACTAGTTCTTTCTGCTCGGTTGCTAAGGACAGTCCTGCCAGGAGGCAGAGGACTGTGGGAAATGACTGTAGGGTCCTTCCACCCTAGGGTATCTGTGATTCTAAAACACAAACAGCCTCAACCTCACTGGTCCTCTACCTTAGCAATGGTCCCTTCATCTTCCTTGGACAAGGAGCTCTTGGAAGAATCTGGGGCTCACTTCTTAGACAGCTGAAAATAATACAAAGAGGATTTCTATTTTGGAAGGTAACACTTACATAAGGTGGAACCTTTCAAAATGTTCAATTGGATCCTATTTAAGGAACTATCAAAGAACCCCACAGGCAGAGAGCTGGGAGGAGGCTGCTCTGTCCTCCTGGCCTCTGTGGGTTGCCATGGTTTGCACAGCTGCCCCCACATCTGCTTAGATGGTCATTTCATTGTGAGTGGGCACCATAGCCAGCCCTGTGGATGTGGGGAACCTGTTCTAGGCCACCGCCTGCTCTGGCTGGCTGAGTCAGGATGCCCACTGGACCTTGCCTGGGTGCCCCAAAGTTAGTGCAGGAACCATCAGGAGGTTTTGATATTGGGGTTTTGACCCATGTTTTCCTGTATCATGTACTTTGTGCTTAATCTTTGCACCATGGTTTTTGGGAACAGTGAGTGCCTATGTGGAGAAGTGGGGAGGAATAGTTCAGACTTTGTTAAATACCGGCTTACTTCCATTTGCCAGACCTAACTTTGAAATTTCAGAAGGAAAAAGAAGGAATAAAGAAGAAAATGCCACATTTCATGTCTTCCTCACACTAACCGGAAGCAGAATTTGAAAAGCCTCTCCACTCTCCTTTGAGGGAATAGGTCTTGATCTCCGGGAGGGTGACTCTGACTTCCCCAGCTCTGAGAACAAGAGAAACCAGCCAAAGAGCAGCCCTCCTATCCAGCCTGGTGGGAGAATCTAAAGGGACCCTGGTCCTTCTTCAGAAAGGGCCTTCATCATAACCAACCTTCTCCCACAGCTTCTGGGACATCACCCACCCAGTAAAGTCAAAACCACGCAGAAGACTTCAGAAGTCCCTTGCCTTCTTAGTACCATGGTCAGTGAATTTTAGAATGGTCCTAGTACCTGGAAGGACATTTGCATCTTCTTTCATGGTCCCCCATGAACAGATTTGGCAAAGGCTAAAGAGATGTTGTTTTCAAATATCTGAGCAATTCTTCTATTTTGTTTTTTGTGTTTTGGATGATGACGAGCATCCGAATGCTGCATGCCAACCCTGCAATGGTTAAATAGCTGTGGAAAATGTTTGGAACACTTACTTTGGACTTGGAAAATTAACTACACTTAGGACTATTCTTTATTATCTCTATTTTTTGTTTTGTTTTGTTTTTGAGAGAAAGTTTCTCTGTGTAACAGCTCTGGTTGTCCTGGAACTTACTCTGTAGACCAGGCTGGCCTCAAACTCACAGAGATCCGTCTGTCTCTGCCTCCTGTGCACTGGGATTACAGGTGTGTTCCACCACTGCCCGGTTGAGGGTACCCTGTTCTATCCATCACCCATTGAGTATCTTCTGCTTCATTACTGAACAGCCTTTGTTTGAAGATTAAAAAAAAAAAAAAGCTTTCCACACAGATGAGGAAGTGTGAATCCAGTATAGGGATTGTCCATGCAGAGGTACATGGGCGTCCCTGGGGATGCAACAGTTAATGCCAATCTTCAGGGGATAAGGGGTAAACATAGTCATAGGGGTTACCAGGGGCATAAGGGTACACGGTACAGGGTCTTGGAAGCCATGCCAAGCAGACCAGACTATCTTGGCACAAGTGGAAATTCTTAAAGTGTTTTAAGGAGAAAATGAAGACGCAGTTGGCAGAGTACAGGTTCAGTCTGCACGAAGCCCTGAGTTCAATTTCCAGCACCGCATAGACATTTGAGTGATAACCAATACCCGCAATCTCAGTGCTTAAGAGGTAGAGACAGAAGGGTCATGAATTCAAGGTCATCCTTAGCAACATAAACAGTTTGAGGTCAGCTGGGATATATGAGATCCAGTCTCTAAGAAGAAACATTTTTTTTAAGGGGCAAATGTGCTTCTGCGATTGACATCTCACATGTGAGAACTCACCTACAGCAGAATCCTTGGTCCAAGGATGTAAAGCATTTTGCTCCTCAACTATGATTTCCTGCTGGCCAATTTGAATGCCTTTTAATCCCAATGGGACAGGGCCTGCCCCCCCTTGTGCCCCAAAGCAGATGCTGCAGACATAGGGCCCTCCCTACCTGTTGTTCCCACATACATCATCTTGGCAAAGGGGTGCCTGAAGGTAATCCAAGATAAAAGCAGAACCGCGTGGTAGCGGGGAGATCTGGACAGTAGCTACTCCCTAGCCACGGAGTTGATTTGGTCGAGGAGTTAGGCTGAGTTTGGAATTGGCCAGTTAGACAGCAAACATGGGGGAGAAGAGAAAGAGAAAAGTGGTCCGTGACATTTGAGAAGGGATTTAAGGTCAGTCTCCTCTCTTGCCCCAGCCCCACCTCAGTGTGTGGGGACACCCTGGGCTCCTTCCTTTATGACTGTCAGCCAAACCCCAGAAGGCAGCCTTGCACTGCCAGAGGAATGGCTCACATTAGCCCATAGTCCACACAGCAGGAGCTGTGTGTCATTCCAGAGGCTGGAGCTGGTGCCGGGTTCGTGCCTTCTGGGGTCTGGCACCGAGGTGGCCACAGACAGGACTTCTGAGAAAAGCTGGCTGGGCAGCTAGATGGGAAGAGCTCTGTCCTCCTCTGCCTGAGCCCTGGCTTCCTAAAACTCTTTGGGCCACAGACACAGCTGAGAAATTTGTGGTAGGAAGTCTTTGTGTCTTCATGTAACCCTGACTAGGAGCTGGCTACTTCTCTCAGGCTCATAGCCACTAAGATGCCGACCCTCTTGTCTTGTTTTCTTTCCCTTTCCCACTGCCAGAACCTTCTTATACATCACCAGAAACAAACCCTTCTGTTCCCTTCTACTCCTTCCTTTTCATTTGAGATCCTGGACCCTGAATGAACCTAAGGTCTAATCAGGCCTAGTCAAAGCCCAAGCCTGTGCACTTGAGCTCTGTCCTGGGAGAACTAAGACCCTACCAGAGCTCTGTAGCCTCAGGCTTCTGCAAGGCTTGGAAACCACTTATCCCCACTCCAGTACCAAGCCTGGAGTCCCTGATATTAGCGACTGGCGGGCAGTCTTCTTCAGAAGCAGACAGCACAGGACATCTGAGTGGCAGAGCCTTCAAGATCAAAGCCGCTCCTGTCTTTTGGAGGGGAGAAGAGGAAGATCACATTTCAAAAGAATTCAAAGAGGAAGGAATTAATCCATTTGCTGACATCAGACCTTTCATTCTGGTCCAGAGATTCCCTGTCCTTCCTGGTGAAGCTGATTCCGTAGCATAAAGAAAGCTTAGTTCTTAGTTAAACCCCAAAGGGTTTTATTCAGTCAAACCTTAAGCAGGATGAGATGACATATGGAAAAGGCTACTCCATGCTCTCTCCATGACCGCTGGTCAGCTACCCAACAGTGACGCTGTGACCACTGGCTTCCTAACCCAAGTGGGGCCAAGCCCGACCTAAGTCCCACATCCTGCAAATGTGAAACCGAGCAAACCAGAACTTGTACATGCTGGTATAGTTCTTAAGTGAGATCACTCAGGGTCACCCACTACAAGGACAGAGACAGGGGGAAAGAGGCCAGGGGTCATGGAGTCCTGTGAAGACAGAGACTCAACACCTTGATTTGCACTTCTGCTCTCCAGGGCTGTGAAAAGATGGATGACTATAGTGTGGGCCACTCCGTTCGTGGGCATTTGTGGGGGCAATCTTCAGCTGCTGCTAGCACGGGGGACAATGGGCTCAGCTGCGTTGTAGCTCTGGCCTTTGGTCCTAGGAGACTTACACTCTGGAACAGCAGCAGCGGAAAAAGGATGTCATGATAGTCAGATCCCCCCAGGCTGGATCGCCCTGTTCACTCTGGTCCTGGTTAGCACATCCAAGTGGCCTGAAGCCACCTCCCTTGGGAAGCCATTCTGAAAGGACAGTGTGAGATTCCCATAGACTAGGGATGGGGTGGGGACAAATCTGCCTCTGCAGGAGCAGAAAGCTCCCTCCGTTCCTTCTGGCAGCTGCTCTGCCACATATTTGTGCTGTGTGGGGTGCCACCCAGGCTCCCCACCTGTTCCCATCCCAGGCCAACTGGGCCAGGGGAACTGGTACAAAGAACTTTTGGTGAAAGAGCAGGGGCTGGGAGTCAGTCCCCGGCTCCTATATGTGGAGCTGGCCACTTACCCTGTCTGGGCTGGATCTTGAATTGATCCTTTTGCAGACTGAGCACAGTCGTGTCTGTTTAACAGGGGCTTTGAGAGGCACTGTGGAATGATGTGGGAATGATAAGATATGTTTATTGCTTTTGCTGGTGTCTACCCAGGTGCACCCCTTGAATGTCTTGGAGGGACAGACAGACAAATGGGTACTGTTGGGCTCCTTATTAACAAGTCCTCAATGTTTCCTGTTAGGCTCCTGAACGTATCTTTCTGGGAGGGGTGCAGCATCCGCGACACTCCTTCTCAAAGCCTTCTGGATATGATGGAATAGTACAAGAGCTGGGACATGCCCAACATCAAGAGAAAAAAATAACAGAAACCTGGAGGCTAAAGAGGAAGCGAGCATGGGGACAGTTACCAGGCTAACAGTAGGGGAAGGGAGGGAGGCAAGGGAGACTGTGTGACTTCAGAAAAAGGGGCTCCTGGGATTGTGGCCATGGCAACCACAATGGAAGTCCTAACGCAGAACATAGATAGTCCATGGGTCCATCTGGGACCCCTATAATCTGTGTGTGAAAGATTCTGTTCTGGGAAGGAGACCATTTCACACTGGATAGGCTGTGAGCTCAGGGACTGTGCATCCAGGATCCATAGCAGCCTGGTGCTATTCTGGACAAGCCATCACAGACACCAATGGCTCTGTTAGACCAGAACAGTGTTTTAAATATATTTTTTGTACTGGTTGTTTGCCAAGAGGAGCAGGGAGCTGTCACAGACTCCCAAGAGACATACAACCAGG
Source organism: Ondatra zibethicus (assembly GCA_004026605.1). NCBI lineage: Eukaryota > Metazoa > Chordata > Mammalia > Rodentia > Cricetidae > Ondatra > Ondatra zibethicus. Next base: position 76,662 of record PVIU01002210.1, on the reverse strand, counting down.
GCAGGAGCCAGGCAGGAGGGCCGGGTCAGCAACAATTTCTGATAATTTTAGCTTCATGGAGCGGATGCCATTGTCTTGGTTTAAATAAGCCCACCCCAGGGAGATCCTTTCAGGGACAGGAAGGCCAGCAGAGGTGTGGTAGCTCAGGGGACAACGGTCTCTGGGCCTTTCTCTGCCAGGAAGGAGCAGCCCAGGTCCAAAGAGCAGAAAGACAATCCAACTGCATCCCCAAGGAGGTCCAGAGAACTGCTTTCTGATGGGGAAGGGACAGGGGACAGATCCCAGGAACGGAAGTGTTGAGAACATGGCCAGGGTTAGGAGCATAGGTCCAGCTGAAATCAGTTGTTAGTCCATCCACTTGGGGACTTTCCACAGGACAAACAAATGTTTCCCATCCAAGACAGGGGTCAAAGATCTTCAGGACACAGAGAATCTTCTGTTTCCCTGTCACTAGACCAACCCTACTGTGTGATCTTGAAGGGTCTGGAGGTGCCAACTCCAGGACAGTGTTTTCCTGGGGAGGGGGTACTACAGGGATAAGAGTGTTGAGAGGATTGTGGCACAACAGGACGGGCAGGCTTCCAGCAGCAGTGTCCCTCAGAACCTGGTACAAGGGCATCATCACAGGGCACTAGTGTATTTAAATAAAGAAATTCTGACATAATAGGCTTGCCTGTTCTCAATCATTGCACATATATCTTTAGCTCTGATGACCCTGCTTTGCCTGTTTTCTACCTGGCTCTGGCAACTCAAAGTTCTTGGGAGACACCATGTGCTGTGTCACCCAAAGATCTACACACAAGACCTATTTGATTATGCCACTATGCAGCTGAGAGCGTGCCCCGGCAGGATTCTGGGACAAGATCCAGAACTGGAGTTTGGATCCAGCCAGCCTGGCTCCAGTATCCATTCTCCTCTAGTGGGGGTGACCTTATGGGACACTCTTAGGGGATGGCCCTCGTCACCAGGGGCTCCCCCTTACTCCTCAAGCCTGCCACCTGAACAGTTAGGATATTGTTAAAACAAAGCCCGGAGGTTTTATGTGGATCTATGTCCTGATAAGGTCTCACAATGCTTTTGATGAAGGCTGGTGTTCTGGGCCAGAAAAACCCAGGGTCACCATTTGCAGGGTGACCTCTGCCGGCTACTTCAACTACTTGAGGTTTGTTTTTCTCACTTGTCAAAAATGATAGCATCCGTTTCTAAAGTTGCCACCAGAGTCACATGAAATATGTTTGGAAAGCTATTGCAGCAACCTCTCATTGGTAGATTTTCTAAAAATATAGCTCTCATTCTAATATACTAATATCTCTGTTACTGGAGACAAATGTATTTAACTGGTGTGTGTGTGTGTGTGTGTGTGTGTGTGTGTGTGTGTGTGTGTGTGCGCGCGCGCACTCCTCAATACCTCTGAATCCTAAACACATGATTTGGTTTGTCTGTTAAAAGGGAACAAGCCCTTCACGCATTCGTCTGGTTACTTTGAAGGGTGGTAACAAATACGCTCCACTAAATATCAAATCCAGATTGAAAAAGGATAGGGGTCTCCCAAGATTGTAATCCAGATAGAGACAGGGAGAGTGTGAGATCTTTTTTTTTTAAATTATTGCTATATCTATTATTATTATTTTGTGCGCATTGGTGTTTTGCCTGCATGTATATTTGTATGAGGGTGTCAGACCTCTTGGAACCGGAGTTACAGGCAGGTGTGAATTGCCATGTGGGTGCCTGGAACTGAACCCGGGTCCTTTGGAAGAGCAGCAGTGAGCCATCCCAGCTCAAGTGTGAGATCTTAAATGGAGGTGTCCTGGAATTTTATAGGAAAGAAGCTCTGAGCTCTTCCTAGCACTGCTTAAACTGGGCATGGTGGCACATTCCTGTAATTCCAGCATTGGAGAACTAGAGATTAGAGAGGCATGAGTTCAAAGTCATCCTAGGCTATATAGTGATAGTGAGATGAGTCTCTAGGACAGGGAATGCTGAAACACTAAGACAGAAAATCTATCATGGTACTATGGTACTGATGGTACTGGCAGCCCTAGGCACCCTGAGGTACTGTGTGAGGGGTCTTTGAGAAGCATCTTTAGGCTGCTGGGTTTGGTCTGGTAGGGTGGAGATCCTGCCCCAGGCCTGACATGGGAGCTGGACAGAGCCCTTGTTTTCATCAGGAGACTGCTGGGGGACATACTCCTTTTTTCTAGGACAGAGGCCCAGGTCTGGGGTCAAATGTTGCATTTTGACCTCAAGTCTGACCTCAGCTTAGCTGCACAGATTTCAGGAACTGGCTCATATGGCCTGAGGAAACATGCCCACAGCATTTAAGATTCTGGATTTTTACTTCATGTTGTGTTATGTCCCTGTTTCCCTTTCTTACTGATAGTAGTAATAGCAGGCTTTCCTTGGCTTATGCAAAAGACATAGTTCCAAGTTCATCACGTGGATTAATTCCCTTAATCTTCTCAGTGACTGACTGTTCCTTATTGTGGTGGTTTGAATGAAATGGCCCACATAGGCCCAGAGGGAGTGACACTATTAGGTGTGACATTGTTGGAGGAAACATTGTCATTGGGGGTGGGGCTTTGAGGTTTCAGATGCTCAAGCCAGGCCCAGGGTCATTCTCTCTTCCTGCTGCCTGTGGATCAAGATGTAGAACTGTCAGCTACCCCTCCAGAACCATGTCTGCCTGCATGCCACCATGCTTCCCACCATAATGATAATGGACTAAACCTCTTAAACCATAAGTGAGCCCCAATTAAATGTTTTCCTTTATAAGAGTTGCTGTGGTCATGGTGTCTCTTGACAGCAATAGGAATTCTAACTTAAATATTTATCTACCTGTTTTCCAGTTAAGGAAACTGCTACGGGAAGTTCAATGGGTCACACAAGAACACTTAGCTAGGAAGTGGTAGTACCTGGATCCAAATCCACCCTTGGGCTCTGGGTGAGTGTTTGTCATGCCAGACTCTGTGGTTGGGGAGTCAGTGAATAGATTCCTCCTAATGATGTTATACATTGATGTCATTGTTTTCATCCCCACTGTACCCTTGGGGAAACTGAGGCTGAGGGAAGGGTTTTCATATCCACCTATAGTCACACAGCTAAGTAGCATCAGTGAGAGCCAATGTACTTCATCATTTTGCACTAGACTGCCATTTCTCTGTTGCTCCTGGCCTCCTGTTCCAGGCATGTCCCCATGAGTTTCACTTCCATCTCCTTCATGGAGCCCCTGGAATGGCCATGGAGATTTCTTTCTGCATAGGTTTAGGCTTTTCCTCCTCTTTTTTCCAAGCTCCTGTGTACAGGACCATCAGAAAGTAAAGCAGCACCCTGACAATGGAAAGACAAACGTCTGTCTTGTCATTAGAGAACAGGCCACCAGGCCTGGGCCCTCGAGTCCTGTAGAGAGGAGCTAGGACCGCTAACCAACGGAACTGGGGAAAGTGTACTTCCTGCATCCTTCCCACAGAACACCCAGGGTGGCCTGGGTCTACGCTTTGGACTACAACCCTAGCCTCACCTGGGGACACCTTGGACTAGACATCTTGACTTGACACCTCTCCAAGGTCACACTGCAGCCTTGATACCCTTGGCCTGAATCCACAGGACTCAGTCCCACTCTGGTAATGCCCCTGAGGTAAAGGTGAGCAGGAAGCACTCACGGCCCTGCCTCGAGGCTGCTAGCACATCTGCGAGTCTTGCTTCTTCTACTCTGAGAGGCCTGCTGATAAACACACAGGCTTGACAGTATTCTTTCAAAGGATGTTCCAAGAAATAAGGCATCGTTACACCAGGGCTTCTGTAGTCAAGTACGTTTGAGAAACACCATCTACCATGGTCCCACCCTTAGAGAGACACACCAAAGTCAACATGTGCTTGGAGAAGCTCCACACTAAAGGCTCACATTCGGTTTTGCTTCACCTGGTACTGCCCATATATGATCACCCATAGAATGTCTTAGAAAGCTTTCTATAGAGGGCTTGTCCAGAAACCCTGGCCTCTTCTGTTTTGTGCCCTCCTCACTGGAGCCACGTCCAAGGCAAACCACTGTGGACACCAGGGCCCCCTATCTTCCTGCCACCCCTGTGTCCCACAATGTGGTTTGTGCAAAGCTCCAAGCAGATGGCAGACACTGGATTAGTCTATTCCCTCAGCAGCACTGCAAGCCTTTTCTCTGAACCCCACAGAAGAGATGGCTGTGCTCAGAAACAGCAGTGGAGGCCTGGGGGTGGGAGTGGGGTCCCACCTGCCAACAGAATCAGGAGTCTGAGAAGGGATATTCATAACCAAGGTACCTGAGAAGGCTTCGTGGAGGAGGTAGCTGGGAAGCTAGACCTGATGACCTGATGGAAATGTATGGAGTAAGGGCTGGTCACTGTAGCATGAATACTAAAAACCCAGAGATAGAAATTGGGTTCAACCTGAAAACCAGAAAAGCAAAGCAGTCAAGCCACTAGAGAAGTCTTACGTCTACCAAGACTAGACGACGATGGCAAACTAAGCAGACTAAGCCTCTCTCTCCTCTCATTTTATATTCCCCCGGTGCTGGGATAAGAGCATGTGACTCCGTAGCACTGGGATTAAAAGTGTGAGCCCACCACCACCTGGATTTGTTTCTGCATTGATCTTGTGACCTTGAACTCACAGAGATCCATCTGCCTCTGTCTCCCAAATTCTGGGATTAAAGGTGCGTGCCACCATTGCCTGACCTCTAGTGGCTTTAGCTTTGCCTCTGGTCTTCAAGCAAGATTTATTTATCAAAACATACAACTAAGGTGACATTACAAATAACGTGTGACTACAGGCAGCCTGGCCTGGCAGCATGGGGGCCATGTGGCTATGGGGAAAGTAGAGAGGTCACCGTGTCTTTCTGTGACTGGAGACTCTACACAGTTCACTGGAGAGAGCAAAAACCTTCTGGTTAGGCCGCTCTGCTTCCAGGAGGCAAGGAAAGATGAGACATATCCTGTCTGTCCTCAATCTACCAGGGGCCATCAGTGATCTCACTGCAGTGTTTCTGACAACCGTGTAGCCTTTTATAGCCTTTTATACTTGAAGGGGTCTGGGGGGGTGCTCTTTTACACTCCAGTGACAGCTTAGCCCAGCACACTGGAACCTGTCCATTACTGACATAGCTGTGGTGGGGACAAAAAATGACCTCTGAGGTTTCAAGTATAGAGAACTGTTTATTCTTTTTCTTTCTTTCTATCAACAAACACTTATCAAGCACTTGTGTGTTCTAGGTGCTATGCAAGATGCTGGGGACCCAGAATGTCCTATCCCCCAGAGAATCCTACAATTATAAGTCTTAGGAAGGCATCGCTCTTGCTGTCTGTCTCCCCAAAGCCTCCAGATGTCATGAATAAGAAGCTTGTGGGTGCTGGGCGGTAGTGGCAGAAGCCTTTAATCCCAGCACTCGGGAGGCAGAGGCAGGCGGATCTCTGAGTTCAAGGCCAGCCTGGTCTGTAAGAGCTAGTTCCAGGCCAGGCTCCAAAAGCTAAAAAAGATGCTTGTGGGAGGAGGTTACCATGTCATGAGGCGAAACCGTATGTTTCCCAATGACAAGGGTCAAAGCTCCATGGGGCAATCCCAGTGTTGGGGTGCCTCTTGGGGAGAGAAGGCACGCAGAGACCTAAAAGACTGCCTGGCAGAGGAAGGGCTATCCAAAGGCACTGTGGTACCAACCACAAGACTCTGCAGCTGACCTGGAGAACCGCAGGCCACACCTGAAAGTGAGCCGGGTTCAGATCATGAAGTGTTGTCACTTCGGCCACTTTGGGTCTGAACTGTACCTGAGGACTCTTAGAGGGAAGGGACTTAATGAGGTTTGTGTCACTAGGAAGTGCTTTAGCTTGGGGGCAGGCACAGGGCAGGGCACATGTAGCTTCAAACTATTTTTTTTTTTGAGACAGGGCTTTTCTGTGTAGCCCTGGCTGTCCTGGTACTTGCTCTTTAGACCAGGTTGGACTCAAACTCAGAGATCCCCCTGCCTCTGCCTCCTAAGTGCTGGGATTAAAGGTGTGCGCCACCGCCGCCAGGCAACTTCAAACTTAATATGTAGCCGGGATGATCTGAACTCCTGATTCTCTTGCTTCCAGCACTCCAGTGTTTAGATTCCAGGCACATGCCACCACATCTGGTTTTCTATGGTGCTGGGAGAAAACCTAGAGTTCTGTGTCTGCGAGGTGAGTAGTCTACCATCTGAGCTACGTTCCCAGCCCCGTGAAAACCCCCTCACGGTGTGGCTAAAGCATGGAGCCCAGCCCAGCGAGGCAAGCATTGCCAGGCTACTCAGGCTTCCCCTGCTGGCACAGCTGGAGACCATTTGGTTCCAGGAGATAGGGCAGACCGCTGACATGGGTGGAGGCTGTGGGTTTATAGCCGGAACGATTCCTTACCAGAACTGCTTCTTAGGTACTGGAGTGAGGGTCCTGCATAGAGATCTTGCCCATCCTTTTGTTCATGTTTTGTATTGCTTCATATTTGGAAGAAAGAAAAGAAAAAAGCAAAAATAGAAATACACCCCCCTCCAGCCCATGCCAGGTGGAGGATTTTGTTCCTTTTATTTCTGAGTGGTGGGGACAAGGAGGGAGCAGATACCCTTAGGGGTTTGCTACAGGGATGCTCAGACTTTGGAATGGCCTCTTGTACCCACCAGGGGATCTGAGAGCCCTAAATGCCAGAACCCATGTCCTGCTTATTCTTCCAAACAACTGAGTCTTCATGCTGGGGAAGAAAGCCTCCTCCCTCTCCCCCGTCCCTTGCTTCTCTAGGATAAGGGGAACACCCCTAAAAGGTAGTATTGCTGACCTTGGCTGGACAGCAAGCTCTAGATATATAACCTGAGGCAGATCAGGCCTTTAGAGACCGGGAGGCCACAGAACACAGTGGCATGTTGCCTGGTGGCTGAGAGGGAACACTAAGGTCTGGTACCAACTCAGGCAAGGCGGGGCTCCTGTGGTAGTCTGAATGTGATTGGCCCCCCAAAGCTCATAGGGAGTGGCACCATTAGAAGGTGTGGTTTTGTTGGAGTGGGTATGGCCTTGTTGGAGGAAGTGTGTCACTGTGGGGGCGGGCTTGGAGGTTTCCTATGCGCAGGATACTGCCCAGTGTCTCAACTGACTTCCTGTTGCCTGCAAGATGTAGGACTCTCAGCTACTATGCAAGCACCACGTCTGCCTGCACACAGCCATGCTCCCTGCCATGACGATAATGGACTGAACCTCTGAAACTATAAGCAACCCACCCCAATTAAATGTGCTCTTTGTAAGAGTTGCCATGGTCATAGTGTCTCTCAACACAGCAATAGAAACCCTAACTAAGACAGCTCACTCCTATGTCTTTCTGGTTTCGTCTTTCTCAGCTGCAAAGAGCATCTGCCTATTAACAAGGACCCAGAGAATTGCCCTGCATAGCTCTTCAGGTTCACACACAGGCCTGCAGAAAATGAGCAATGAACTTCTCTACCTGGACCTGGGCTGAAGCGTGGGATGTGAGGGCTGGAAGGTGAGGGCTTTGTTGATAGGCTGGGCTCCAGGCTATATGCCACCCATAGCTCCCCAGAAATGGCAAGAAACAGCAACTCTTACACTTTGGTGGCTTCAGGATTTCAGATGGGACCCATGGACCCATGGGACCTGAGAAGTGTTAACAAATCTCAGAGGGAAGGACCGACCGTCCAGGATTGGGTTGAAATCCTCAGATCTACCTCCTCCATTTCTCTGCGTTTTGGCTTCCTCGTTTGTAAGACGGGAATGCTAGCACTGACCCCGTGGACTGAGGCAAGAGAAGAATAAATGAGAGGACCAAGGGCCTTGTTTACACTGCTCATCGTTATATCCCTGGTGCTTAGTCGGCCTCCAGTAAATGTTTGTTGAACAAATCATGCTAGCAAAGTACACATTTGAGTAACAGGCACAGAATCCAAAGTGGGCAGTAGCGGTTTGTCAACTCCCGCTCTTCGGCCTGGAGCTGTGTGCACATGGTCCCCGGTGTGGTTATAGACTGGGCTGTTCCACACACTCAAGAAGATAGGGTCACTGCCCAGCCTCATAGAGAGGGACATCCCTTCTGTGTGACCATGTACTGCTCCCTGAAGCTGCCTGGCCAGGAGCCTCCATTGTCTGTCTTGCCGAATGCTAAGACGCCCTGCGTAAGGAAGTAGGATTTCTAGGCGCCTGAGAGGTCACCCACCTTGGCCCTGCCCTGCTTTGTATTGTCCTTCTAGCCCAGGACAGCGTTTGGTTCCTGCCTCCCGGCTCCTTTCAGCGCCAGCATGCCTGGCCTCACCCACTTTCCTTCTCCCCCCCTGGCTGGGGACCAGAGTCCTCTTTGTACATCTGCTTCTCTGCTTTCCTTTGACACCCATGCCATCTCCCATAAGGCCCAGTTGCTGATTTGGGAATGCACAGGCCCACTCCTGACACCGCCTGGCCACTCTGTGGTGCCAGAGCGATGGTCAGATGTCTGCCACTCACTTCACACTGGCTGCTTCAGAAATAGCTCCAAGCCCACTGCCAGCAGCAATGTGTTCATTGAGGGCTTCCCACCAGTGAGGTCAGGCAGTGAGGAACTGTGGGTTGCTGGAAGCACAGAGCCCGGGCTTGGACTCTTGCTCTTGGGTGACTGTTTGGATGAGGTAACCAACCAACCACCCCTGAGAAACTGAGTCCTCTCTGTAAGACTGAAGCCTGTCCTAGCTATTTCTGTGCTTGAACCACTCCTGCCTGGGAAGGGATTGGCTGTAGAAGTCTCCTGCAGATCAAGGGTATGAGGGGGGCAGGCCAGGGAATCCAGCTGGAGGAGGTGGCGTAGGAGCATGGCATTTATGGGGTACCTATTGTAAGCGGGGGCAGGGGGGGCAAAGCAGGCTGGCTGCACTCATTCCTGTTGCGTCTGCCCTCCCCTGGTTTGGCAAGAATAGCATGATTTGGTTTATCTTAATTGTGAAACTGATTTGACTGAGAAATACCTAGGAGGTTAATATAGCACTGTTGCTGCAATAAAACGCTATAACCAAAGACCACATGACGAGAAAAGGTTGATTTCATCTCACAGTTCCAGAAAACAGCTCAACATGATGGGAAATCAGGTTAGAGCCCTGAGGCAGGAGTGGAAGCCAAGACAACAGAAGTGCCCTGCTTCCTGGCTTGCTCTGCCTCTGTTATACAGCCCAGGCTCGCCTAGGAATAGCGCCTCCCACAGTAGGCTGGGTCCTTTTCACAGACATGGTCATAGGCCAGTCTGATCTTGGAATTCTTCAGTAGAGGCTTCTTCTTCCCAGGTGATGATTGATTGATCATGCGTGCCTGTGAGAGTATGGCGACAGTCATATTATGTTACTTATGTGTGGTGGTAAGAGAATTAACTGCTGGGGAGTTGGTGCTCTCCTTCCGCATTGTTTTGAGGCAGGGTCTCTTGTTTCTGCCCTGTGTTGTGATGCATATGTGAACTTCTCACCACAGGATTACAGATGTGTATCACCACATCAGGCTTTTTATAAGGGCTCCAGGGAACCGAACTCAGGTTACCAGGTTTGTTTGTGGCAAGCCCTTTTACCCACTGGCCCCAGTTATCTCTACTTTTTAAAAATGGGGAAAGTAAGGCCAGGTGGTACATGGTTCATTCCTTTAACCCCAGCACTCAGGAGGCCAGCCTGGTCTACAGAGCTAGTTCCAGGACAGCCAGGGCTACACAGTGAAATCCTGTCTCAAAGAAAGAAAGAAAGAAAGAAAGAAAGAAAGAAAGAAAGAAAGAAAGAAAGAAAGAAAGAAAGAAAGAAAGAAAGAAAAGCGGGGGGAGGGCGGGGAGAAGCAAGTGTGAAAAAGGGTAGGACACCTGTTTTGGGTTATATAGCAGCAATGTATAGGCAAGTCTGGGTTTCCAAAGCCAGTGCTCTGAACCATTGAGACGCCTCGCTCAGGATGAAGCTTTAGAAAGACAAGAGGTAAAAGCTGTGGCCACAAAGTAAAAGCTACCTAAGGTCTCCCTAAGGATGGCACTCGGGAGACGGACTGTGATACTTGCCTCCCCTATCTGAGGCAGTAGAGGCAGCAAGCAGCTCAAGGCCAGTTCAGCCTTCTTCACCTGTGTTCCCACTGCCCATCACAGGGGCTGCTCAGACAAACCAGCCTCAAGGGTACCTGGCCTGGCTGGGAGGAACCGGAGGGGTCTAGGCAGTCAACCACTCCTAGTGGAGATAGACAGCCTTATATGCAGACATACATACAATGGAAGGCGGAAGTCCTAGGGTGGAGGAGGACTTTGCAGGGCTGGAGGGAAGCTCCATGGCAGATCAGATAGTGAGTGCAACCTCTGCTAAGATTGAGTAAGAACAGACCTGGGTTCCCCTTCACTCTTAACCAGTACAGATAGCTTGAGGGGGAGAGGGGGAACCAGGCACAGAGGGCTAATAGGCTGACTGGAGGAGGCCTGACCTACAACGAGACACAGGCAGTAGGGTGGGGGAGGAGCAGACGACAGGAAGAAGGCTGGCCAGACATTTGGAGTCAGGGCTTGAGGGCCTGGTAGCAGCTGTGGCGAGCAGCGAGCATGTCCAGTTGGAGGGCATCAGTGTCTAGACGGGTGGCTGGAGTCCAGTGACAGGACTCTGGCAATGGGCAGTTGGGTCCTGCGTGCCCTGAATCTGTGGCATGGAAGACCTTGCAGATGGTAGTCCAAAGGCTGCTATTGTGGGGGCAGGAGACCAGGCACAGTGATATCTCAGGCACAGCATGAGACCTTGGCACACATACCTGCCATGATGGCTGTTGTCTATTCAATATGTCCTTGGCTGTTGGGGCCAGCCTGCTGAGGAGGGCAACCCAAAGCCAGGACGGTAGCAGTGACACGATGCCATGTAGATGCTAGAGACCATGGCTGAGGCTGGTAAGGGGAGTGCCTGCCCCTAAGCCCTACTGCCTCCAGGAAGAAAAGGATCAAAGCTGGTGCTTTGGACCAGTGCCAGAGCTATCTGTCAGGGACTACGTTGAAAGAGGAGTCTCTACCTCTACTAGAATGCCTAAGTGGAGGATTAGGGGGATGATCAGTTAGAGAAGGGATGCCTTGCAGGCATGAAAACTTGAGTCTGATCCCCCAAATTCACGTGAAATAAACCTGGCATGGTGGCACATGTGTGCCAGAGCTGAAAAGGAAGAAGCAGTTGTTAGATTTCTGGGGTTCGCTGGTCAGCCCCCCTAGGCTCCTTGGAGAAAGAACTCTGGGCCAGTGTGAGACTGTTTCCAAAACGAAACAACTTCACTAAAACCAAAATTCCAAACAAATAAGCAGTGGCCCCAAACAAATGAACTTAAGGTGGTTGGCATCTGAGAAATGGCAGGCAAAGGGAAAAGATAGGCAAAAGGGTGCCTTCTGGCCTCTACTTCTCTCTCTCTCTCTCTCTCTCTCTCTCTCACACACACACACACACACACACACACACACACACACACACACACACACTTTTCACACAGACACACACACACACACACACACACACACACGTGTAACCAGAACAGTTCTTAGAGAAACAGGGGTCAGATGAAATTTTTATGGTTCTTTACCTTAGAAATCACTCGTTCTGCTATTAGCGGAGCGTGAGCGCCCAGGCGGGACTCCCACTGACAGTTGAGCAATGTGATATCCTAGACTGATTCTGGCCAGAAATGAGCCCTTTCTCTTGGTCAAAAGGTCGAGGTGATAACCCCTCCAAATCTCTTAAAGGGACCTGGAAAGGAGAGGAAGGTAGAGCCATTGCTTAATGAGTACAGAGTTTCTGTGGGGACGATGAAAGCGCTTTGGAAATGGTGGTGCTGGTTGCACAACATTAGAGTTGCAGAGGAATGCCACCGAATTAGTAACGAAAGGTCAAAACAGCAAAGGTACGTCTTCTAACTCCCCACCCCTTTTTGAAGGCTATGCATGTACATTTTTAAAAATATTTTTATGGTTTATTTGACTTTATTCTATGTGCATTGGTGTGAAGGTGTCAGATCCCCTGAAACTGGATCTTCAGACAGTTGTGAGCTGCCATGTGGGTGCTGGGAATTGAACCCGGGTCCTCTGGAAGAGCAGTCAATGCTCTTAACCACTGAGCCATCTCTCCAGCCCGAAAGCATATGCATGTACATTTTATGCTATATACACTGTATTTTATATAATGAAACAGGGAGACTAAGATTGTAGCCAGTTGTCTAGCAAGCACGAAGAAACCTCGGGTTCGATTCCTAGCTCCCTATAAACTGGGCATAATGGCTTCTGCTTGTGATTCCAACACTCAGGACATTGAGTCGGGAGGATCAGAATTTCAAGGTCAACCGTGGCTACTTTAAAAGTTTGGGACCGGATTGGGCTCTAAGAGATTCTGGAGCAAGAGAGGGGACAGGGAGAGAGAAGAAGAATTGCCAAGGTCATGAGAAATGGGGAAGAACTAAGAATGGGGTATGAGCCGATCACTAAGTACGAAGTGGAAACTGAGTTGGATCCCAAGCGAGGAAGGAGCATGGAGCACGCAGCCTGTAGCTGAGGCGACAGTGTCAACTTCAGCGTTAATCTCTAGCTTTGCCAAATGTGCCTGGTTATGTAAGATATTAGCATTAGCAGAAGGTGGGTGAAGGATACCCGGGAACTCTCTGTGTTCTTTCCAACTTTTGTGCAAATCAAAGACAAAGGGGAGCTTGGCCTGCCAAGGAGAGCGTGTGTATCTCTGCTCTGCCCGGGGCTGGCTCTCAGTCTCTGGGTGAGATTTGACCCTAGCTTCAGGGAGCCCAGTCCCTGCTGGAAAGACAAAAGCTTGGCGAGGTGGGGTATTGGAGCATGGGCTGGGGATAGGGGAGCAGAGCCGGGGGCTCTGTGCTGGTCTGTGTTGCTCCCCTCTGGTTTGGAGGATCTCTGTTCTCCAAACCAGGGTCCCAATCATTCTTGTGAATGTGATGTATACCAAGAGGCCAAAGTTGTGAATCTAGCTGGGCTGCTCACACAGCCCCAATACACTGAACACATAGGACTGGTAGCCCTGTTGCTACCTAGTCCACCCATGTGCCAGGGCTCTGCTGCTGCTAAGAAATAATCCCAAGTGCCTCAAAAACTTCTCCAGACTCATTGCTGGGTGACTGGAGTTCTGACCATGGCCTCCACCCATCTGGAGGCCTGCTGCATGGCTGCTCTTTGTTCACACCCTTCATGCCCACCAGCTTGCCCTGCTACACCAGCCCCAACATGCCAGTCTTCGCCCAGGCCGTCACATATGCCCACTTTTTCTTGACCCGGATCCGATCTCTGCACTTACAGCAGAGAGGGAGGCTATCCTAGTTCAAGATTTCCTGGGGATGGCTTCAGACACCTCCAGAGCACAGTCACCAGCTTGCCAATGTGGCCAGTCTGCACTGGTCAGCTCATGTTGAGGGAGGTAGAGAGTAAAGCCACTCCCAAGAGGCTGGGGATTAGGTGGCATCAAACAGTACCCCCCTGGCTGTCCCTTATCACAGCGCCTCTCCTTGTTTCTTAGCCATCTGGGCTTCCATTTCTTCTGTGCCTCTACTCAGGGCCTCTTTCACCAACAGTGAAAACCTGGGCACAGAGGTGAGCATCTGAGATGTGCTTTCTCAGCTCAAAGTGGTCATGCAACTGACACAGCCCTCAGCTCTTCAGGTAGCTGAGGTCAGAGGCCTCTACAGTGGAAACCACAGGAAGGAGGAACAAGGGAAGAGAGCATTTAGTGAGCATTGATTGCCTGGCAGGCTGATGGACAGGTAGTTGGCTCCCGAGTCTAATACTCTGCTGTTTTTTAGACAGGGTCTCGTTTTGCATCCCAGTATGTCTTTGAATGCTTGATCCTCCTGCCTCAGCCTCCTGAGTGCTGGAATCACAAGGAGGTACCACCATGCCTGGATCCTTAAATATCCTCAAATCTCACCAGCAGTCACAAGGTGTTCTCAGCCCTCCTACATACCCCAAGTCAAGAGACTGGGCTGGGAACTGGTAAGGAATGAACTGCCCAAATGCGTCAAACACATGTGGTGTGGGCCCTAGATTCTCCCTTCTTTTCTCTGGGCTGGAACATGAGAGGCATGTGATGAATCTAACCCTCCAGGCTGGGTCACTGTCCATGCTGAGGGACATTCTGAGCTTCAAGAAGGTCGGGTGACAGGACCAAAGGCACAATTGATGGTGTCATGAGAAGGCTATGTGGTTAGATGGCCACTGGGGCAGGGGTTGGCCCAGGAAAAGGCAAAGCAGTACATCATGCTTGAAATTGTGGAAACACAACCATGTGTTTCCCAATGTTCTTACACTCTGTAATGTGCGTCCCTTGCTTGTTGCATAGTCTTTGGAGATCATATGTGTCCACAACCACAGGGTATAGAGATACCCTCTTCCCAATGCTCTTACACTACTACATGGGTTCCTTGCTTGCTGTATAGTCCTTGGAGAGATCCTATGTGTCCTGGAAGAGGCCTGAAGATACACTCTTCTTTGCCTCCTGTATCTATCCATCCTTTCAGGCCCTATTGTAATCAGTTCCTGAACCATCACACCTCCAAGACTCTCCCTAGGCTCAGCCTTCACCACCGTGACCATTTCTTTCTTTCTTTCTTCCTTCCTTTCTTTCTTTCTTTCTTTCTTTCTTTCTTTCTTTCTTTCTTTCTTTCTTTCTTTCTTCCTTCCTTCCTTCCTTCCTTCCTTCCTTCCTTCCTTTCTTTCTTTCTTTCTTTCTTTTGGGGTTTTTTTGAGACAGAGTTTCTCTGTAGCTTTGGAGCTTGTCCTGGAACTAGCTCTTGTAGACCAGGCTGGCCTATAACCCACAGAGATCTGCCTACCTCTGCCTCCCGAGTGCTGGAATTAAAGGTGTGCACCACCACTGCCCGGCTTCATGACCATTTCTTACCTCGAGGCAGCAGCACCCAGTAGCCTTAGGAGCTGGTCCCTTCTGTCAGATGAATGCCTGCTCTGCTGCCATCATTGGCTCTACCACAAGCTCTTAGAGAGCCCCATGGTCTCCACGTTCTTTGGTCCCCATGGGTGGCATATATGGGCTCTGAATGCAAGACAGAATAAGCAGCAGGGGTGAGGGTATGCTTTCATGAGAGTCCTGAACCTAGACAAACGAGACTCAGGTAGGAAGTCCAGCTAGAGTCCAGGCAGCAGAGGACACCCCTGCTCTCTCTGATCTAGGTCTGTAAGAGGCACATCTCTAGGGCCAGTGCACTGCATACTTCTGGGTACAGCCTCTGTTCTGAGCTGCAGTCTCCAAGGCCAGAGAGCAGGGTATGCCCAGAACATTCTGTGACTGGAAGCAATGGGTGCTGGGTATGATTGCACAAAAATGACCAGTGTGTCTCTAGTAAAACACAGAGTGACCAAAAAAAAGCCTAACTCCCCCACTGACCTCAGAAATCCCAGTGATCAGCTGGCTGGCTTGCCCTTGGGAACAGCCTTCTGGCAGTGCACAGTGGGGAGGGGGGTGGGTGGATTATTTCAACTGAAGCAATCTCTTGCTAGCTTCCAGGGAGAAGCAAGCAGGGTCTTCTCCAGGCTGGGGGCAACCTCCAGGGTCTCTGGTTAGTGTGGCACCTGAAATCACAGACATCTCCCACATAAAGTTCCCTTCTTGCTCCAGAGTCTTTCCCTGGAGTGCTGGCCTCTAACTATACTCCCTTCCCATCTCAAGTAGCTTTACTCACCTTCCTCTGATGGCGTCTTCCTGCAGCCCCAGCCCTAATTTCCTGACTTAGTTCTCAGAGAGGCACGGCCAGAGTGCTGCTACTATTGCTTATTCATTAGGTACGGGTTCAGGGTGAGGAGTACTTAGGGCCTGTAAGATTGACAGTGTTTGGTACAGAGCCAGGTATGCAGTAGCTATAACTATGGCCAGGAATGTGGGGCAAAGGCCTAAGCAGGGAGGCAAAGGACTACATAATGGCGAAAGACGGGCCTGGCAGGCTTCCTGGAAGAAAGGGCATTTGACACAGAAGGGTGGTTAAGAGAGCTGAGGTTGTGGCTCAGCAGGACTTGTCCAGCACGAGGGAGGCTCTACTCACACCCACAGCATTGGGATAAGGGGTCGGAGAGAAAGAGGAGCCAGGCTAGGCAATGTCCTTGGAGGAAGAATACAGAGATGGGTGGGTGAATCCAAAACCGACTTGAAAAGAACCCAGTTCCTTGGAAGATAATGAGGTCGGTGAGGCCATCGTATAATGATGCATGTGAAAGTGCCCAGCCCCATGTGGGACCCAGCATGGTGCTCAAGTCATGCTCGCTTGTGACTGAGTCTAGAAACAAATTGGCATACAGTTTTAGAAAACCCAGTTTCATTGTTTTTTTTTTTTTTTGAGCACCTGTGAAGACAGGGACTTCTGCACCTGGCTGAAGCTTGCAAGCATCGCCCTGGGAAGAGATGGACATCATTACATACCTTCTTCTCCAGTCAGTGGTCAAATAGGCCTGCCTTGTACATGGCATGGGAGAGACTACTAGCTAAGTCTAGAGAGATCCCAGGCAAACTTCTGTCCATAGTGGAGGCTGTGCCCAAGGTTGTAACCAAGTCTAGAGAGCTCCCAGGCAAAACCCTATCCATAGTGGAGGCTGTGCCCAAGGTTGTAACCAAGTCTAGAGAGCTTCCAGGCAAACTCCAGTCCATAGTGGAGACTGTGCCCAAGGTTGCGTTCCTTGGGACCCTCCAATGTCTCCTCTAGTCCTCCTGACAAGGATTCCTCCCAGACCTCACAGAAGGCTCCACAGAGCCCACATGGGCACCAGAAGGAATAATTTACCCTGGTTACATGCACATCTGTTTATTCTTTTCTTGGAGTTAATTGCTCAACCAGGGCCTCCTACCACAAGCCAGAGACATCAAAGTGTCCTGGGGTGCTTGCTCCCGCATGTGCAGTCCTTTTGCCGTCCCTGGGAACTAGGCCAACCAAGGCTCAGCTTTGGTTCACAAGTACCTTCCAAGCAGAAGAGCACACTGAGGTCTCCTAGTCTGCTTCCTGCTGCTGTGATAATCATCAAGACCAAAAACAACCTGGGGAGAAACAGGATTATTTTATTTTACAACTTGCAATCCATCATGAAAAGACATCTGGACAGAAACTCAAGGCAGGAATCCGGAGGCAGGAATTGAAGCAGAGACCGTGGAGGAAGACTGCATACTGGCTTGCTCCCTACAGCTTGCTCAGCTTGCTTTTTTATACAACCCAGGATCACCTGCCCAAGGGTGGCACCACCCACAGTAGGCTGGCCCTTTCTACATCAATTGTTAATCAAGAAAATGCCCCACAAATTTGCGTACAGACCGATGCTATGGAGGCATTTTCTTAATTGAGGTTCCTTCTAGATTTGCTGACCAGTCTGGCCTCAAACTCACAATTCTCCTACCTTAGCTTCCTGGATGCTGGAATTATAGGTGTGGAGCACATACCCTAATAGCAAATATTTGTCAAAGGAAAAACGAAACAAACAAACACATATGAACTGGAGTTGGAGAAAAGGGGCCACTGTGGAGGTGGACGGCTGAGCTCAGTAGAAAGAGCCAGGGAAGCGTCGCACAAGCTCTCTGGGGACAGTAGGCCACAGACTTGAGGCCAGACAAAGTATGTGAGCCCAGTGACTGAGCCTAGCAGAGGGGAGCTTTCATCAGCAAGAAGCAGGGCTGGGGAGGAGTTAGAGAGGGAACCCTGGCCAGGCGGTGATGGCACATGCCTTTAATCCCAGCACTCGGGAGGCAGAGGCAGGTGGATCTCTGTGAGTTCGAGGCCAGCCTGATCTACAAGAGCTAGTTCCAGGACAGGCTCCAAAGCTACAGAGGGGGGGGGGGGGAACTCTGAGCCAGAGGGAGCCCACACGAGGAGGAAGGGTAAGGAAGCCTGAACCTTTGGCTCTCAGTGACTGGTGAGCAGGAGTGAGAAAGGCAGGAGAGGGGCCACTATCTACTTACGGCCTGTATGAAAAAGCACTGTCACTGTCAAGGGATACTGCAGCCATGCAAGGCCATGTGGGCCCTGAGAGGGCCCTGAGTCAGCAGCTCTTTGCAGTTCCACAGGAAATGGTTAGTTGCTGGGTCTGGATGCAGGCAGAGACTCAAGCGCCCATGCAGGCATTTAATACGGTTCCGCAGTTCAGGGACCCGCAGCTCTCCAAGTTGTCTTCACTCTGACCCCAGGAGAGCAAGTTTCACAGAGACACAGTGTGTAGTGGGTACTGACAGCCCTTCTATCCCTGGGCAGGTGGCTTGATGACACATGGAGTGGAGGAGACGAAACCTGGTAGTGGACTTTCAGGGGAAGGGAACTCTGAACTGTAACACAGGCCCACGATTTGCATGTGTATATTTACCAGTGTCTGAGACAGTCCAGCACAGCTAAGCTTCTTTCTCCTTGCCAACACTACTTTGCCAAAGCCCCTGGCTTGCTGAGACACCCTTCATATGGCCAGACCTCAGTCCTGCTTCTGTTTGCTCCCTCCAACCCTAATGTGTCTAACACTGCACTCAAAGTACCTTCCCTGTGCACGTCCTGGGCACAGACATCCTCCAGACACTGTCTAGCTCTTCAAGAGTCAGGTCTGACACAAAGGCCAGGTGGCCACGCCTTCCAGGTGGCATCATTGGCCTGACTCTGTCAAGGACAAAGATACATTCATGCCCGGGCAGAGAGACTGGCATGCCCATGTTCATGCTCTGTAAAATCTGTTTTGAAATTTGTGTCCAGTGTGAAAAAGCTAAGTTGAACTCTGCTTTTTCTTTCCTTTTTATTTATTAATTGACACTGGGTTTTAAAGCCGGGGCTTTGTGCATTCTAGGCAAAGGCTCTATCACTAAATTATTACCTCAGTCCCCTTGAGACTCATGCTTGTAGGGTGCTGAGAGTACCCGCCCCGACTCAGTGACCTCTGAGAGGATCGCTTAAGTCTAGGAGCAGAGGAATGGACAATGAAGCCTGCTCAGAACTCTGAAGCCAGGTTTCATCAGTAGCCCTAATGGGGTCTGTGTTGGGCAAGAGGCCAAGGAGGGCATAGGGAAAGATTACACGGGAGGTGAGGGCAGGCAGCCCCATGCTGCTCCTAGGTCCTTGGTGAAATGGGGCCTCATCTCACAAGGCCAGAGAAGATCAGTCACTGAGTGGGGGCCTTGCTTGTGCTGTGGCAGGCTGCTAGAAGAAGCATCGAACACAGAGATAATGCAGAAGTGGAGAAGATCTTCTAGAACAGTGGTTCTTAACCTTCCTTATGCCGAGACCTGTTAATACAGTTCCTCATGCTGTGGTGACCCTCCAAGCATAAAATTAACTCTTGCTTCTCCATAATTGTAATTTTGCTACTGTTAGGAGTCCTAATGTAAATATCTGCTATGCGGGATTCTGATATGTGACTCCCATGAGAGGGTTATTTAAAATCCCCAAGGGATCGTGATCCATAGGTTGAGCAGAGGCTGGGGCTGGGAAAACAACAACAGAGGAAGGAAGAGCTGGGCCCAGGAGCTGAAGTGAGCACTTGATCTGATCCACAAGGACCATTTCCACTGAGCATCTCCTGGACTTATAGCCAGCAGTCAGAAGACCTTGGAATCTCAGGCTGTAGTATGCCCAGCCAGAGGTTAAAACCCCCTGGAGAAGACAAGGAGTGAAGGCTGGGTGGAGGGGCAGCCGCTGGACTCGGACGAGACAGTTCTCATAGTGGTGTTGGCTAAACGCTCTCATTTCTCATGTGATGGGAACATTTTTCATGGAATGACTCTCTGGGGATTCTCCCCTTTACTGTTGGCTTTACTTCTGGAGAGCCTCAAGAAAACAGTAGAACATAATAGCCCTAGGGGTTCACTCTGAGCTCCAGCATGCCTTAAGATCCTTAGTTTCCTCAGAATAGTAAGATCTTATTCTTGTTGTTTGAGACAAAGTCTTACTACTATGTATGTACTCAGGCTGACCTGGGAACTCTCAATCCTCCTGCCTCAGCTTCCTGTGCAATAGATTACAGGCATGCACCACGGCACACCATTCACTGTAGGAAGATCTAATATACTGCCAGTTGCTGCAAGGATTGTTAGTGCTATATGCAAAGGGATAGATGCATGAATGTGCATAGAACAAGGAGCTATTAATATTATGACAGCTGGCAGCTGCAGCCACCTCCTCCTCTTCAGCGGTCTTGGCTTTACCTCTGAGAGGATTGCGCCCACCTTGGCAAGGGTTGTATGCAGGCAATCTTCCCAAGATTCAGGACATCCCAGGAGATACCCTGGACATAAGGAAATCATGTGGCTTCTCTAATCCTGCATCCTACACTTTTTACATGGCCTCTGAAGGGAGCTGCTGATATAGACAGCTGGTCCTGCAGCGCTGCCTCTCATAGGAGTGATTAGCTGTGTCATGCATCCATTTGTAATGAAATAGAAACGTTTTGATTTCTCTGGGAAGCCGGATTTTCTCCCAAATCCTTGCTGCTTTCATCCTTGGACATGAAACAGCCCATTCTAATCTCATACCAGGCAGCCATTATAGAGAGCCCATGAAATCTGATCACCTACTTGTCTCCCCACCCCCACCCCCGCGGCAGCTTTGATGGCTGGGAGGGAGCCAGTTATCCTCTGCCTGCTGCTAATAGCTCTATGCATTATTGAAAAGCTGTGTTTGCAGGAGCAGACCCATCAGGGAGACATCCCTGGTGAAGGTTGAGATTCAGCTTCTCCCCTGCTCCTCACTGTGGAGTTTTGGGGTCTGGAAGAGCTACTAGAAAGAGGCACCTGCAGTTAGGAGAGGTGGCTTAGCAGTTAGGAGCACTGGCTGCTTTTCCAGAAGATCCAGGTTCTATTCCCAGCATCAACATGGGAGCTTATAACTGTGTGTAGCTCCAGTTCCAGGGGATCTGACACCTATGACGTCCCTGGGCACCAGGCACAAACATGATGTATAGATGTGCAGACAGAACTCCCATACACATACAAATGAAATGAAAGTAAAAATTAAAAATAAATACCAGGCATGGTGGTTCATATCTGTAATCCCAGCACTCAGGAGGCAGAGGCAGGCAGATCTTTATGAGTTCAAGACCAGCTTGGTCTACATACTGAGTTCCAGGATAGTCAGAGCTACACAGGGAGACCTTGTCTCAACAAACAAACAAGGAAGGAAGGAAAAAGGAAAGAGGAACCTGATAATGGCCATCTGCGTAGCTTGCCACATTCTTATACTCTTAGTGGATGGCAGATGATGAGATGAGAAAATAAGATAAGGGGCCCGGAGAGCTGGCTCAGCCTCCGTGTGGTGGCTCACAGCCAGCTGTAACTACAATTTCAGAGAACCCAACACTCTCTCCTGGCTTCTATGGGCACCAGGTATGCATGTGATGCATAGATATACATGTAGGCAAAACACACTTACATATAAATTTTAAAAAGGAGAAGAAAAAGAAGATGAGAGATGGGAATGACGGCTTGGCTGGTAAAGGTACTTGCCACCAACGCGGACAACCTGGGCTCGCATCAGGGAAAGAAAGAACTGACTTTCACAAATTGTCCTCCACATGTATGCTGTGGAGTGTACACACACAGTCACACACATACACACACACACACACACACACACACACTAAGTAAATACAATGCAAAATTAAATAAAACACTTCTAAAAATAAAAGAGGTGAAACCAGTAATTTTCAGTTTTCTCGATTGTCCTAGACCCAAATGAACAGCGGCCTGAAAGCCTCCTCAGAGGGGATGCACTCTTGAAGACGTGCTGTTCACTCTCCCCTGAGACTTCCCTCACTCGGTGACAGTGAGGCTGGAGTGGACAGTGTTTGCATAACCCCCCGAGCGGAATTCTGATACTATGCTTTGGAGGCAAGAAGAGGGCTGGGACTTAGTTATCCCTGAGAATTTTCTGGGAATGCCAAGGAATATTAACATTGCTTGCCCATCTTTACTGTTTGAATTGAATAACCTGATCCAACTGCTTTCATTTGTTTTTTAAAAATGGTATCTAAACTGGAGAGGTGACTCAGTGCTTAAAAGCACTTCTTGTTTTTGAAGAGGACCTGGGTTCAATTCCCATCACCACATGGTGGCTCACAAACATCTATAACTGCAGTTCCAGGGGATCCAATGCCCTCTTCTGGCCTCCATGGCCCCAGGTATGCATGGGGTACACGTATATAAGATCAGGCAAAATATGATACATACAAAAAGATAACAATAAATAAACCTTAAAAAACTAAAATAAAAAATTAGTATTCAAATAGCTGCAGTGTGCCATGTACTGAGTGAAGCATTTTAGACCTGATCATGAGCGAGGACAGGAATCAAGGCCCCAATGACTTTGCTCCTTGTACTCATGGACCTACACAACTGTCTCTCCCACTCAAGAGTGTTGACCTATGTGGTCAGTAGAATATTCCATGGGACTAAAGAGATGGCTCTGAGGTTAAGACCATGCACTGTTCTTCCAGAGGACCCAGGTTAGGGTCTTAGCTCTCCTGTAGGATGGCTCATGACTGCCATGACTCTAGCTGCAAGAGATCTAATGCTTTCTTTTGCTTTCCATGGGCGCGCACACGCGCGCGCACGCACACACACACACACACACACACACACACACACACACACTCCCAAATGATGGATCCCAGGGTGAGGGGTAGGAGTATTAGGTGGGCTAATGTACATGTCTTCCATGAGTTTCTCAGCCTGGTAGACAATTAGATATTGGTCAGATATCACAACAATAGTTTAAAATTTTTATAAATGCCTCTATTAGGAGAAAGGGACCTAGACAGAACAGTGAGGGAAGGCTCCAGGAAAGCCACATTTGATCCGATGACAGAGTAGGGATTATTAAAGAGGGTGAGAAGGTGACAAGAGAATTTAGGTCAAGGAACAGCTCAGGAAGAGAGTGAGCTCCAGAGACCAAGAGCTAGAGAGCATGGAGTGACAGGTACCTAGGCGGATGTGGAATTTACTGATGCACAATTAATAAAAATTCAGAGAGAGAAATGGGGTTCAACCTGAAGATCCGAAAAGCAAAGCAGCCAGCCACTGGCTCTTACCTTGACCTCAGTCTGAAAGGGCAGTCCTGCCTCCAGGAATCTCAGAGTGAGACTGTGTCTGAGAGCTGTCTCCTCCCATCTTATAATCCTCTCTTGGGCTGGGATTAAAGGTGTGCATCACTGGGATTAAAGGCACACACCGCCCGGCTTCTGTGGCAACTAGTGTGGCCACTAAGATTAAAAGGTGTGTGTTACCACTGCCTGGTCTGTAAGGCTGACCAGTGGGGCTGTTTTACTCTCAGATCTTCAGGCAAGTTTTATTTACTAAAATACAAATGAAATGCCGCTACAATTTACAGGCTTGTTATTAAGCCTATGCACAGCAGGAGCCTCCGCTTCATAACTTTAAGCAAATGAGTAACATGCTAAGGTCTGCGTTTTCAAGGCTTCCTTCGGTTCCCGTGGAGCATGGTTTGGAGATACGAGGCCCAACGAAGGCTGGTGAAGAAGCTCAAGATAGAGAGGTATGGGTGTTTAGAAAAAGTGTCAGAGGGGACAGATTGAGGTATAGGGGACTACCCTGATGACACATGGTGTAGGGAAAGAAAGTGTACATCCAGATGACCTCTAGGGCACAATGCCATGATGGTTGTGGTCAAACTAGTTCAGACCCCAGAAGAAATGCACCCAATGGGCCATGATGAACCTGACATGTAGTCTAAGTAATGTTCAACTCCTGGCTCTGAGCATGGGTCTGTCCCATCATAATCTATGATCTGATATGTGGCCTGTGTCCCTCCCCTATTTATTATGCCCTAGCCCTACATGCTCTGTACTTGGAGGTGGGGCCTGGGAGAGATGACTAAGTTTAGAAGAAACTGTGAAACTAGGACCCTCGCCATGGGGGCGCGGTGCTTGTACAAAAAGACATGGAAGAAGGTTGTAGTTCGAGGCCTGTCTGTCTGTTTTTGTATGTGGGGCACAGTGAGAAAGCAGCCAGGAAACATGTTTTATATTGGGTAGCCCTGACATAATGGAAGATGAAGCTTCCAGACCATGTGAAATACATTTCTGTTGTCTAAGCTGCCCATTATACAGTCATAAACAGAGATTGAGCCCCATTCTAGGGAGGCCATGGATCCCACTACAGGAGACATCCACGGAAGAGCTGGCGTGTTCATTTCCTCGCAAGAGGCAGGCCCATGAGTTCAAGATCTAGGTTAGAACAAAGGTCCCTAGGGAGTCCTGAAAAATGTCTTCGGAAGTTCTGAGGCTAGAAACTATTTATATAAGACTACTAAGACAAAACAAACAAAAAACCCAGATGTGATGGCACACATCTGTCATCCCAACACTTGGCTCAGAAGTTCATTGTTGTCCTTGGCTGCATGATGAACCTAAGGCCAGCCTAGGTTATATGAGACCTTGTCTCCAAACAAACAGGGTGCTGGAGAGATGGCTAGGAGGTTGAGAGCACTGGCTGCTCATCCAGAGGTCCTGAGTTCAATTCCCAGCAACCACATGGTGGCTCACAACCATCTGTAATGAGATCTGGTGCCCTCTTCTGTAATCCAGGCATACATGCAGGCAGAACACTGTACACAATAAATAAATCTTTAAAAAAAAAACAACAAACAAACAAACAGAATACAACACAAAAAGTAAGATATTCTCTACCTATTTCTCACTCTCATTCATTCAGATAATAAAATGGAATGTTCTAGAATCCAAGGGGCTTGAGGTATCGCAGTGGACTAAAGGGGAAGCAGCTATCAGCATCCATTCACTGAAACTGTTCCTCACACTGTCTACTTTTGTTTGAGTAAATACCTCTTCATAAACATATTTTACTCATATTAACATATAGTGGTCATGTTACTGTTTTAAATAAGTTATTAAGTAATTTGAAATATGCCCAGCTTCAATTGCCAACATGGTAAATATTGAGAAATACAATCTATTAAAGTAAGAGACCTTAGGAACCTGCTCACAGTGGTACACACCTGTAATTCCAATCCACAGGAGGTGGAGGCAGGAGGGTCAGGCGTTCAAGGTCCTTTAGCTACACAGTTTAAGGTAAGCCTGCGTTTACATGAGAACTTGTCTCTCTTCCCCAGAAATCTTAGGAGTTTTCATTTATTTGAGGAAGAGTTTTGTTGCTGTGAGTTTGTGTGTGTGTGTGTGTGTGTGTGTGTGTGTGTGTGTTATTATCTGACTCTATAGCCTAGACTGGCATAGAACTCACTGTGTAGCCCAGGATATCCTCAACTTTACTGTAATCTTCCTGCCTCATGTACTAGAATTATAGGAATGAGGCACCATGTTGTTAATATATTTTCAAATTCTCCCTTTCCAAAGTCATTAAAAGAAAGCATTCAAATATTTGCCAAATGACTCAATGAACAATGAGCTCTGGGCTCCAAACGGCACAAGGGACATTACTTTCAGAGCCCAGAGGTCCTGGCTTGCGATTAGGAAGTCCTCTCTAGAGCTAGGGGTTGAACCCAGAACCTCACACATCCTGATGCTGTCCTTCACAGCTGAGTGGCCCCACCTCCTGCATCCCCAGGCCCTTCTCCACCACAGGCCTCGCATGGGAGGCAGTTCTGAACGCCTCAGTCAACTCTCAGCTTTCCCTGAACCGCAACACAGAAACCCGGCAGGGCCTGAACACATTCCAAACTTCACAACTGTCACGCATCCACAATCATCTGAGGAGGAACCAGAGAGAAGCCTCATTTTAGACAGCTCTTCAGGGACAGGGAAGGTGATCTAGAAGCACCCAGTTTCTCCAACGTCTAAATTTCAGGCCCGCAGTGAATGAGGAGCTGGTATCAGAGCCTTTAAGGACTATGGTTCACCACACTTTCCCTCGTCTGCCATGTGGTGATGACAGCAAGGGAAAGATGCCCCTCCCCCCACATCCCTGCCACCTGTGGTAAGTGAGGGACCTGGTGCTGCAGCACTCAAGAGAGTGGACCCCACATCTTGCCTGGACAGCATAACAGAGCTGACCCTATTGACAGGTGAACAGGGGAAACCCAGCCCCACCCCTCATTTGCCATATGCATGGATGGGCGAGAGACGCCACCCCCCACCCCACCCATCAATGCCTGGGGCAGGTGAGAGAGCTGACCCTGAGGTCATACAAACAGGAGAGCTGTCCCTAGCCCTCATTAGCTGTAGCACGTGGGAGAGTGGCCCCTACACCACTCCTGGGCAACACAGTAGAGTGAGCCCTAAAGGTGTAGGTGTGAGAGAACCGGCCCTGAGGACCAGCCCCGCCCCTTGTTCATTGCTGCAAGGGGTGAATGAGCCAGTGCAATGCTGGAGAGCTCACCGCGGTGGTGAAGACGAGGGAGAGAGGACAGGCTGGCCAACCCTGGGTTAGGAGTTTGCCCACCCCAATATCCACCCCATCTGTGATCTGCCAGAGAATGTGAAGGGTCCAGTCCTGTAGAATCTCCACAACACAGAGCAAAAACAGAATATCCAAGAAGAGTCCCAGTGAGGGCTCAGCACCAATAGTGTAGTAGACACCAGAGGCCTCAAACCAGACCAATGACTCTTTGCAATGAACACTTGTAAGTAGAGATATTTGGAAAAAAGGGGTTTACTGTGTGACTCACTCTGTCCACTACAGCTTCCATAATGAGACTGATTTTTCCTTTTCGTTTTTTCTTTTCTTTTCCTTTTGTTCCTTAAATTTTATTTTATTTTATTTTTGCGGCGTGGGGGGGGGTTGCAAGGGCAGAGGGCAGATACGAAGGGACGGGGAAATGAATGGGATGCGTGCTTTGAAAGACGCAAAGAATATAAAAAGAAGTTAAAAAGAAAGACTGGCTCAAGGGCAGTTTTCTGGGTTTCCTCTGGCTGCTCTCTGCTGCCCCCAGTTATGGTCATTGGTCAGGCTGTCTGGAAGCTACAGGACAGTGGGAAATGCCCTGTCAGCTAAGACTTTGCTGGGCTGAGACAGCATAGGGGTGGCCATCTACAGCCCAGCACAGGAAAACCTTTCTGCTTAGCTGGCTTGCCCTGCAGCTGTCTAGGAAAAAAAAGAGAAAAAAAAGAAAGAGAAAAAAAAAAAGAGCCAGGGGGACCAGAGCCCTGGGTGATTGATGGGGCTGTGTGTGGCTTTCTTTTTGCTCCTACGGATTTTTCCAACTGGGGAAGGAGAAGCTTATCTCTCATTTTTAATTGATTTTAATGCTGCCCAGTCAGGCTAGATCATATCTTAGCGTCCCCACGGCCCATGAGGGATGGCTTGAGGAACGGCCTGAATGTTAATGAGGGCTCGAGAGAAGCCAGAGAGGCATACAGGCCCTCATAGGCGTCGGTGGCCTCTGCAGCCCAGCCTTGAGCTGCCCTGTCGCTATGGGCTAATGTGTGCATTTCAGAGGTAGTGTAGATATGGGGATAAGGTAGTTTGGACCTCCGACGTGGAACTGGTGCAGCGGGCTGAAAATGTGGGGTTGTAATTACAGTCTGAAGGACCTCAAATGAGTACAGGTTTGGGACTTGGATGGGTCAGAGTCACGTGACCGTGCTGAACCACACCAACGGAAAAGTCTAATACAGTTAGCAGTTCTGTGGTTCCCAGCCCAAGATTCTTTGAAGTAGCACATCACAGACGTGAGCACTGAAGGACCTGCTTTCTTCGTGAGACGGGAAGCCCAAAGAGACAAAACTGGCACTCCACAACCCCCATCACGGGCATGCTGCAGTGACCTAAGGACCTTGCATAGACCCCTCTTCTATGGTCTATGCCACCCTGGGCACCAAGCCTTTCCCATGCAGATGGCGGAGGAGCGGAGCGTTTATCTAAACCACAGCCAGGACTGCAGGGAGCAGATGCCGGATCCACTCACTCTTTGCCCAGTCTCCCTCACCACGGCCTCTGCTTCCTCTTCAGGGGACTTTGCGGTTCTCTGCGGCACATTCAGCACCTGGAAGCCAGGCTGCTCTTTCTGCAAGCTGTTCTCTCTTCCCAGCCCCCACCTCAAGCCTCACTGGACTCTGCCTCTACGTGAACTCTCAACAGAGGTGAAGTGTGTCCCTGGTCCTCAGTCCTCTGCTTTCAAACAGGGATACTAGCGTTGTCTGGAAAGTCAGGAAAAAAAAAAAGCAGAGTGGGCTGAGCACTCAGTGGCTGATTAGCCCACCTCGAGGAGAGCACACTCCTATACTGGCCCCACCCAGTTTTCTTGAGTGAGAAGAACCAATGGGAATGCCACAGACTGGAGAGGAGGACCTAGAACTGGGTACTGGGATACCCTTGAAGGTGGTGAGTTCGAGACCGGGTAGGAAAGGAAGTTTCATTTCCTAAAGCAGAAACACCCATGTTTAGATTCCTACTCCTTGAAGGGAGCCTGAGATCTGTTCCCTGGAATCTAAGACACTATCATCGAACTGCTTGGTATTTTACAAAGATACTTCAGGGTTGCGCCTTGCAGATAAAGGCCATTGTCTTTCAACCAGAGCCACTCTTTCTTTTAACTTTTTATAGGACTCTTGATGGTGAGCCCAAGGCTCCTTGGCCTGACTTTCTGTGGAGGGTCTTCACCACCCAGGACCTCTCCTGGGACCCCCTTCGGGCTGCCATTTCTGGGCTCTTCTCTAGCTACCAGTTCAGTGTGCAGTCAGTACCTCTCCTTGTCCATGTGTGCTGGGTCCTGAGATCCCTAGTGGATGCCTTGAAGCCATCGATAGTACTGTACCCTAAAAAGACTGTTTTTCCCTACACATGCATTCCTGTGATAAAATTAAATGATTAAATTAGACAGCATAAGCGATTAACAGCAATTTCTAGGAAGGAGATGGATTGCTGTGATATAATTTTATTTAGCAATTATGAAATCTTTCTTGAATTTCTTATTTAATATTTTCGGAATGTAGTTGTACAGTAATTGAGGCCTGGAAGTAAAACTTCAGATAAGGAGAATCCTTTAGTCCTCTTCATTTTCCAAAAGACATTATAGAGGAGGTTTGTTTGTTTTTTCAGGATTTGTGTGTGTGTGTGTGGGGGGGGGGGTAGTCCTGGCTGTCCTGGAACTCACTCTGTAGACCAGACTGGCCTCAAACTTACAGAGATCCATCTGCACCTGCCTCCCAGGTGCTGGGGTTAAAGGTGCACACCACCATGGCTCAGCTCTAGAGGGGTTTTTACAGTGTAGTTTTGTAACTCAATTGTGAGGTTTTTAAGCAAGAACTTTGTAGATGGCAACGTTGTCTCTCAATGTCAAAAGGTTGGATGTGCCTGGGGAAACAACTACCTGAGCTCCAGGGCGCTGTTCTGAACCCCTTGAAGTTTCTCTTATTTCTGTTCTGTCCATTTGGTGCCTCAGTTTCCTTGTTTCTCGTCCATATGTAACCTATCTTATTGGGCTTCTTTGGAGATGGGGCATAGTTCAATGGTCTTGGCTCAGGCAGTGGGCACCAATGATTCTCTGCCACCCAGTACCCCTTTTCAGAAACCTGAGTGAGGGGTAGGTCAGTCAGTGGGGTAAGGGATTGCAAAGAGTCCTACCTTTGAAGAGAAGGCAAATCCACAAGGGGCAGGAAAGACACAAGGGCAAATAGCATGGGGCTCGTGTTTTGTAGTGACATACTCTGGAACAGTCACTGAACGTGTCCTCTGGAGACAGGCTTGCAGGAGGAAAGGGCTTCTTTGCTGGGGAGCCCCTGGCCATTTTAGCAGCTGGCAGTTCAGGTCCACAGAGGGGGCTGACTCAAGATGTTATGAGTGGAGTAAGTGGGGGTGGTGTGTCCAGGTGTATCCTGGGAGTCACAGTGGAGCTTCCTAGGTGAAGACGCAGATCTGAAGGTATCCTGGGCTCTTGGAGTGTAAGGAAGAGTAGAAAGGTTCAGAGTCCGTAGATGTCTGCTCCATCGTCATCTGGGACGGGAATAGAGCAGAACTGGAGAGGAGCCGTGCAGAAAGGACTCTTATTACAAGCTTGGAGCTGTGTTAGCTGACCTTTTTTGTTGATGTGGGAAATGGGTCAGGAGTGGGAACGGCCACCCTCTCACCACATCTTACCCCTGTGTTCCTTCCAGAAGACCAGTGATCTGAAAGCCTCCTTCCCCAGGACCCACCCTGGCTGGATTCAGTCCTTGGTTCCTCCACCAGCCTGCATACGTGAGGTCTGAGCCTACGTAGATCCATCATCACTGGGTCTGCCTTGCCTAAGCACTCAAAGGTAGTACAAGGTTCTGTTTTAGCATCTCTCTGGGCACGCGACGATTAATGAGCTGTACCTGTTTCAGGTCTGTCTGCTTCAACTTTGCCCACGTCCTGTGCTGACTTCCTCTCCAGCCTGCGGTCTTCTACCTCGGAGGCTGCTCCTGTCCCTCTCGTACCTGAGTTCCACACCACAGTTTTAAACTGCGAATAAACTCCTGGAAGGTTGAGGGGGGGGGAATCTTGGAGGTCATTTGTTCTTGCTGAGATTCCCCATGGCTGTGTCCAGCAGAAATCATAACTGTGTTGGTGTTTACCAAACCCCTTGACTTCTATTAATGTTAAGTGCAAGATAGGCAGGAGAAAAGTCACAGATACACATATACTCTTCTTTTTCTGCTTTTTGTTTTTTCAAGACAGGGTCCCATTATGTAGCTCTGGCTGTTCCGGAACTCACTCTGTAGACCAGGCTGGCCTTAAGTTCACAGAGATCCACCTGCCTCTGCCTCCAGAGTGCCGGGATTAAAGGCGAACACCACTATCTTTGCTCACTTCCTCTTGTTTGATGGGAGGAGGAGAGTTGGGTCCAGAGAAGGGGAGGGCCTTACAGAAAGTGCTGGTGTCAGGCCCAGGCCCAGCTTCCTCCTGCGCATCCCCGTCCCCATTGTGGTGCCCATGGCAGGTAGCACAGTCACTATTTTCTCCTTCCTCACTGTTTTCCTGGGGACTGACTGCTGAGAACAGCAGTGAAGGCAAGTGATGGGATGGGGATGGGACGAGAAAGAGGCTAGAGCATCGTTGTTGGTGTCAGGGTATGAGGCCTCTTTGGTCTCCGCGGGATAAAGGCTGATGGGGTAGGCAGTAGAGAACAAGACAAGAGTCAGAAATCCACTCCCCATACTGAGGTTTCTCCAGGTAGGGACCTATCCACTGACCTCCTCTGGTCTCACCTGTCTCGTGACACTGTTTATGCTTATATTTTTGCTGTGAGACAATGGTCTGTATCCTGCTAATTATATTTTAGATAAATGCTGATTGGCCAGTAGCCAGGCAGGAAGTATAGGCGGGGTGACCAGGCAGAAAGTAGAGGCAGGGCAATGAGAACAGGAGAATTCTGGGAAGAGGATGCAGTTCACAGTCATGACCCAGCCACAGAAGAAGCAAGATGTGACTGCCTCGCCGAATAAGGTACGAAGCTACGTGGCTAACATAGACAAGAATAATGGGCTAATATAAGTTATAAGAGTTAGTAAGAAGTCTTAGCTACTAGGCCAATTGGTTTATAACTAATGTAGACCTCTGTGTGATTGCTTTGGGACTTAACAACTGCGGGAACCAGGCAGAACAGAAACCTCAGTCAGCACTATTTAGCATACCCTCATTCTTTGTTACCCTCTCAGTTCTGCCACTCAAGGTCCCAAGGACAGGCATCTGTCTGGTTCATCTCAGTTCCCAGTACACAGTTCAGGGAATGCACAAAGCAGGTACTGGGCACACATTTGCAGAATGAAAAGCTGGGTCAAGAGTGGTAAATATATGGGCCCTGGCCTGAGGATGTCGTCAAGTTAGTCATGAGCTCGCCTGGGCCCTGGGCTAGATGCCCAGCACCTCAAAAACCAGGTATAGTGGTGCTTGTCTCTAATCTCAGCACTTGGAAGATAGAAAGGGGATCTGAAGTTCAAAATCATCTTGGGCTACACAGCCAGCTTGGACTATGAGACTGTCTACCCCCGTCTCCCAAAAGAAGCGAGCTTCATGACACATGGCCTGAGCATAGTAGAGCACAAGAGGTACTTACTGGAATAGAGAGAAAAAAAAAATCCCAAGACATATCTATGACGTCCCATGCCACCATTGGCTTCCCATGTATTATGCATACATACATGTACAAGAGCATCCTTCCAGAACACTTTGAGGAAATCCTGCCCTGTACCAGTCAACTAGTCTCATCCAGCACACCAAGTACCTCACTCTGCACGCAAACTCCCCGGACTTCCGCTGTGACACCGTGACGTAAGAAGAAATAGGTGTATTTTTGTCTCATTACCTGGCACACAATTCAGAAAACCTTTAGTATCTCCAGAGTGATAGAATGTCTTTGTACGCTAATGACATGACAGGTGACTGCTCCCTAGACAGAGTCAGGGTGGAAGCCATCACCAGCCAAGACTCTAGTGACTGAGGATTGACCCCAAGTTCTGGGGAAGATGGAGGAGCTCAAGGTCGAGTTGATCTCTACTGGGTAATGATTTAACCAGTTATACCACCTACCAAAGTCTCCAAGGGACCCAGATGAACCAGGTTCAGGAGTCTTCCAGATTGCCAATCACAAGGAAGTATGGGGGCGGAGTAGGGATAGGTGACCAGAGAAGAAGAAGCAACTCCTCACCCAGTGCTCAACCACAATTGGACATCTATATCTCACCTCTCCAAGGCTCAGGGAGGAACCACTGTGGAAGTGGGGAGCAAGGATCGTAAGAACCAGAGATTGGGGAGCACTGGGGAGAAGCAGGGCCTTCTGGACACATCTGGACTACTATCCTCATGAGCTCACGGCACCTGTGGTTGCCTGCATGAGACAAGTACACAATTAGCCAACATTTTACACGAGCCCATGCCTGTCACTGACCAGCAATCGACACTGGTTGCTTCTAGGGGTGGGACAGACAGTTTTTAAAGGTGTAGCTTCAGGAAGGTTGACCATGCTCCCCCAGATACCCCCCAGCTCCACATGAGCACAAACAGGGCTTGATGAGTTATAAAAATTAAAGGATGTGAACGGGGAGGGGGTAAGGAGGTGAGGGTGGATCTGGGAGGAATAAAGGAAAGGTAGAGGCTTGATATGATTAAAATACATTGTATGAAATTTTACATATTATATATATATATATATATATACATACATACATACACACACACATATTTAAGATGTTCCCTATTTCCAATCTTGCCTTATTCATCTCTCTCATCTGGTCTTTCATTTGAATCCTTCATTTATCCTCTAT
This sequence comes from Ondatra zibethicus, assembly GCA_004026605.1. NCBI lineage: Eukaryota > Metazoa > Chordata > Mammalia > Rodentia > Cricetidae > Ondatra > Ondatra zibethicus. The sequence goes on along the minus strand of PVIU01002210.1, from coordinate 43,512 downwards.
AATAAATGAACACACCTAAGTGAAATGTTTCCCAGAGTTCTGTAAGCTATTTTAGCAAATTAATTGAACACGGGGCAGGAGCCGTGAGAATCACTGATTTATACTTCATTGGAGGAAGCGCATGCTACCACCCTAGGGCTTATGATTGGCACCCGGAGTGGGGGAAGAGTCCTGGGACTGAGCCCTCAGCCTGTGGGGTGAATAGACACTATCTGCAGGTAGAAGGCACCTGAACTGAATTGAGTTAGAGGACACCCCGCTGTTACCCGCTGAGAAAGGCTTAGTGTGTGGGTAAAAGTCCCTGTTCATGGGCTGTTGGACGTGCCCTGAAGAATGATGTGTGAGCCAGAGCAGGAAGACACTTTTTCTGTTTTTGACACTCCTCCCCCATTCGCTCCCTGGTGAGCGCACAGCAGTTCCAGAACAGCAACTCAGCTTTCCCACATTTTTGTCAGCTGTAGCATTAAGGAATCAACCTGGAAGGTGCCAGAGAGTCCTAAAAATATCCCAAAGGCCTCGGTGTGGAGCTGCAAAGGGCGGTGGGAAGTGCACAGCCCCAGGGAGCCTGCCTGGACTCTGGGCCATCCCCACACCCACGTCTCCCCCCTGGCCTACACTTGTTTGCATGAGCCTGGATCAGCGCATACAGACTCTGTCCCATGCCTAACCCCTCCAGAGAGCATCACCCACCATACACAAAGATGGGGAAACTGAGGCCCAGAATGGAACCAGATGGGGAAACTGAGACCCAGAATGAAGTCAGCCAAGACAGCCCGGATACCACTAAAGGGCTCTCTAGAGTGTTGTTCTGTAGTCAGAGGCAGACAGACACGAGGACAGGCATTCCCTCTGGACCCCAGGAATGGAATGTTGTGCCTCCTCCCCACCATGCCATTTGAAATTTCTCTAATTTCTTTAATGAAAGAATATGATTTATTCTTTGAGAATGTTGTACATGTATATAATGTACTTTAATCATAGCCACCCTCCTTTTCCCCAGGAGTAGCTAGCTCTTTGTTGAGAGCTTCATGGTGGCTGCTTGACATGCAGTGCTGTTTGGGATGGGAGAGGGAGGCGATGGGTGGTTTGATCTTTCTAGCTGACTAATGAAGAGTTTCCAGGACTTGCCCAAAGTCTCAAGCTAGAAGATAGCTCCTGGAGGTTCCCTGTGGGGGTCTCCAAGCTCCTGAGGCTGGATATGTTTGTTCCCAGGGCAGGGACCCTCTGACCGTAGTCATTAGCTGTCTTAACCCTTGCTGACTGCTGACCACAAGTCCTCTAAGTGTTCTCCCTCTTGGGTAGTGGATACTACTTTCTGACAACTGCTCATGTCTACACATGTGCCTCTTCCCCTCTGAGCCTCCCCCCCCCCCGCCCACATGGTGCAGCTCTGAGAGCCACAGACTGTAGCAGGCTTTCTTTTTGGCCACCCCCCAGATCCCAAATAAAGAAATGGAAACTTAATATTAGTTTTGAATGCTAGGCCTTAGCTTATGCTTGTCCCACTAGCTCTGATAACTTAATCTAACCTGTTTCTCTTCATTTATGTTTTGCCTTGGAGCTTTTCACCTCTATTCTGTAATGGTCTGTCCTGTCCCTTTAAGAGACAAGCTCCACCCACTCCCTCCCCTGTTCACCAAGTCCACTAAGGCAAGCAGATCTTCCTTCTGCTTCCAGGCTGTGAGCTCTCTTTCTTTCCATCTCTCTTCTGAAGAGGTAGCTGCTTACCCCCCATCTCTCTTTGTTCTTTCCCTTCTCCCCTTCCCCCCTTTCCCTTTCCCATCCATAACCCACTAAATAAATACCCACTTTCTCTGCATGGCTTGCCTATCCATCTCTGTCTCTCACCTGCTGCCGCTCCTCATGGGACCGGCTGACCTGCTGAAGTCTCTGACCCGCTGCATGGCTCCTCGTGGCCTGCAGCCCCTCACCGCCATTTAGAGCAGGTTGTAGTCAGCAACTGATGCTTAGATGCATCTGCCAGCCAAGTGGAAACTAGGAACAGACGTTAAAATTTATGTACTTTAAAGAAAAATTCATACTGTAGAAAAAGAACAGATAACAGGTATCTGTAAGTAGAAGGACTAGACTTATACCTTTGAGTCCTAGCAAAAACTACAGATTTTGGTTAGAGCATTTATATTTTTCTGCTGTCCAGAGAACCATGTATGGTTTGGACAGAGATGCTTTTGGCCTGATGAGAAACATCTTTAGTTTAATTTATATTTAAATGGCAACTAGAATAAATCTAAAATCTTGAGCTTGTGACCCAAACAGTAAATAGTTACGCTTATTAGAACTATGCCATAGAGGGGGGAAGAAATTAGAAACATTTTCTATATCTTAACCTGTATTTACATCTTAAGTCATTTCTTTTAGACTCTCAAAGCTTATGAACTTTTATATCCTCAGACCTTAAAACATTTTTTAAAGAGACCTAGTAGCTTTAGAATGAGCTAACAAGCTGGCTGTAGCTTTCTAGAAGGATCGGATACCTTTTGCTGCTAAACTGACATTAAAACTACCCTAGCCATCAATACTATCAGAGATCCCAGAAGGATAAATAAAGTATATCTGAGTATAGACCAAGTAGTATCCGAATCTATTAAAATTGACAGGGACCAGAGTCTATATACAGGTAGTCATACCCAAGCCTCCATAGCAGGAGGCAGAAGTATCCAGAACAGCAGTCTTACAGTCTTAGCCAGGCCCATAAGGTAATTTTTTTTTCTACAGAAGAGGGGGACATGGAAAAGACTGACCTTATTTTTTTGTTTGTTTGTTTGTTTTTCGAGACAGGTTTTCTCTGTAGCTTTGGAGCCTGTCCTGGAACTAGCTCTTGTAGACCAGGCTGGCCTCAAACTCACAGACATCCATCTGCCTCTGCCTCCCGAGTGCTGGGATTAAAGGCGTGCACCACCACCGCCCGGCAACTAACCTTATTTTGTCTAGGCAAAAGTGGTGTGATCAATCCTCCAAGGTCCTGCTGTTTGTCCACAGTCTGGACCGGGTCCTGGTAGCAGGTGTGGCACTGGGGCATCTCGCCCAGTGGTCAGCGTCATCATAATCCAGGTGGAGACATCATGGTGTCCCATAATCTTCTTTGGAGACCTTGGGTTACTGCTAGGATCTCGGAGTCTCTGTCTAATATAATAAGCTTTTTAATCATTATTTTAAATGCCATATTCTGCAGATATCTGAAGTACGAGGCTGCCTAGTTATGTCTGATTAGACAAACTTTGTTTCTAGTTACTTGTTTTAAGATTGACTTTGAAAACACATACAAGGATCTGAATAAGGCTTATTCCTGTAATTAATTATATCAGTACTTTAAGGAAGACTGACTAACTTCTGTTTCCTAACAGTCTATAACAAGTTAGCAGCTTTCACAAGACTAGAACTCCACACTCTGTAATGATTTTGAATTAAAGCAAATAAAGAAACTGAATTAGTCATTTGGAGGGTAAACACAGAACAAGTTTGTATCTAGCTGTTAATGCTGTCTCCTGCTAAGGCAAAGAAAAGGTCCCAAGGTGAAATGGGAATAGGAGGGAGTCTAAGAGCTAGCATTGCCCCTAGAACTGAGACTCAGGTCTATTTTCCTGCTGATCTATAGACCCCATCTTGGCAGGTGTGTACCAAGTTGCCCTGCGACATTTTTCCCCCTTCACAAGTGCCAGTGACAGGACTCAATCATGGGTCCTGTCTGTCCAGGGGCTCAAGGGGTGATACTGGGACCTCAATGCCATCAGTCAAACAGTATTGACCCATTCTCGAATTAACCAAGGAGACCAGTTGAACAAGTTTTTATACCATCCAGCTTTTGCATGAGAATTCTGTTCTCTATCATTAACAAGGCCATTGAATCTCTAATCACCCTGGAGTCATTGACATAAAGACAACATTCTTTCCCCAGAAAAGGAGGTTCAAACCCCTTAGTATCAGTACAAAAATTTATGACTCAATTTATCCAAATAGCTTAAACCCAACAAAGTTAGCAAAGACAAGGAGACTAAACATACATTTTTAAGCCTGGATAGACCTTGAACAAGGAAATACATTTTTAAACCATTAGTTAATATTTTTAATGCTTTGACCTTTTAAGATAGTTTTCCATGTTATAGTGATCCTCCCACTACAGAATTTTTCCCGTTGTTATTTTACAACTGCAGTTTTGCCTACATTGAGAATCTCAATCCAAACATCTGACATGCAGGTGGTCCTAGACTACCCCTGGACAACAACCTCCAAAAGATTGAGATTCATAGGCTTGGATGCTGTTCCAAGCCCTATCAAACTGTTTAGGTCATTGTCTTCTCCATCACAAGAAATGAACATTTCCATTTCTGGTTGGCATTTGGTGCTTATGGCTCTGACCCTAATTTTTAGTCTATTATTTTCAGTTCAAACATTAACAATATAAAACATTTTATAAGCACAGATGTCTCACAGCCTCATAAACTTATTAAAATTTTTTAAAACAATTGAAATCTCTTAAATGTTTTCCTGCAAAATCAAAAATAAAGCACTTCTTTGGTCCCACACTCGACAGCATACACATAGCCTGTCTTTTAGATCTCAGCCGTTCCATTTCACTGTAGCTGGTACTTCTGGTGATATCACCTGGCACTGGCACTTCTAAAACTGTTAAGGTCCATTGTTGCAACTGCATATTCTTTGGGACTCTAGTCCTACCATACATTTGTAAACCTCAGCTGTTTCCTATGATCCCTTTATGTCTTTATAACCATTTCACCTGGGTGACTCTTAAATTAACAAAGCCTAGCTGGTAGAGCTAGGTACATTTTTGAGTATAAAAACATTAAGGTGTAGTTTTTAAACTATATATATGTATATATACACACATGTATATATATGTTAATATGTACATGTACGTGTACATACACATATATGTATATATACATATATAAATATATTATATACATATACATATATTAAACCTTGTTTTTAGAAAGGGACATGAGTCGTCATGCACAAATCTATTCCAATCCAAACTATCTTGGAGATGTGTTAGGCCCACTCCACATGGGCCTAACAAATCTTAATCAAGATGGCGGTGAAATCATGTGGCATCCATTTTTTTTTTAATCCTAGCAAAATGGCAATCCAAAATTTAAAATGGAATCATGCCTTATGGTTTCTTTAAAATTACCCATGCATAGATTTTAAGTTATCAATTTCTAGTGTTACTAGTTAACTTTTAACTAGTTTTATATAAATTTTAACAGATTTTTGACCATATTTGACAAAATAAAATTATAAATTTGAAGCTACAGAATGTTCACATAAACAAGACAGTTTTCACATTATCTATACCAAAAAAAAAAAAATCTGAATTTCTGCTAACTCAAATTCAGTAACCAGAGCTCCAAGATAAATTCTGAAGTCAGGCCTGTAAATGTGGCCACAGTAGTGATGGGTGGCAGAGACAGCAAAAATGGCCAGGCCACTTCTGTCTCAGCTCCACGCTTGAAAGAAAACTTACATAGACAAACTTTTTAGCAAAATAAGCATATTCAGTATTTGCATGTATGAGAAACCACAGCAAACACAGTTCACATCCCCTTTTGACTTTTTATAATTTTTATATACCTTTAATCCATTTTTTCTCTCTTTATTTTTTTAGTCTCCTGCTTTTCCCCTCACTTTACAGACAACATACCAAAGTCTTTTTTTGTTTTTCAGATAACATAAAAACTCTTACCAAAGTCTTTCTTGTGGTTTCCCTCAGTGGTGTATAATACATTGTATGGCTACAATATTTTAAACAAGAACAGAAACATGCACATATTATAACAAAAATAACTTTAAATTTACATCATATGGTGTGGGATGTGTTGCTTTTATTGGTTAATGAATAAAGCAACTGGGTTGGCCTATAGCATGGGAGAAGGAAGGCGGAGTCAGAGAGAAGCCATGGAGTTGCTGAAGACAGACTCTGGGAACTTTACCTGGTAAGCTACAGCCACGTGGCAATATACAGACTAATAGAAATGGGTTGAAATTAATATAAGAGTTAGCCAATAAGAATCTAGAGCTAATGGGCCAAGCAGTGATTTAATTATTACAGTTTCTGTGTGATTATTTTGGGTCTAAGCTAGCCAGGCAGCCAGGAACCAACAAGCAGCCTTCCTTACTACAATCATATAAAATTCTGTACCAGTATGAAACATCTGAGACAAACAGTAGTTTTTTTTAATAATGCCAACCCATAATAAGTTGTAACCAGCCCCTATAAATAATGAGATATTAATAACGCATTGGATCTGAATGATCAAAGCAGCTCTGGTGGTGGGAAGTCTGGCTGTAGTGTGACAACATGGCCATTGCAGTAACACCTATAGCCAGAGTCCTTGACCCGCGTAGCCAAACCTTGGTCAAGAAGTTGAGACACACAGCTCCCAAGGCGGGCGGAGCGAACTCGTCCATCAGCATGGGAGGGGGAAGGGTGGTATGCCGCATGGGGGAAAAAGATTGTTAACCTCTCCAGATGATGAGCTTGTCCCGGATCCCCCAAGCCCACTGGGACTACCACCTGTAGAGCCTTCAATTGGCCCGTAAGTTTTCTGTGTTTTGCTTCATGTCTCATGTCTGTGTCTCATGTCTTTCTGTAAGTGGGCCCAGGAACCGTAAGAGCTTATAGAGGAAGAGCTTGTAGACGATCTAGGTGGACATGAGAAAAGATCACAGGCGGGGTGCCTGGAGGAGATGTCTCCAGGGTCCTTCTGCTGAAAGAGTGGTTCCCTCTGGTTTCTGTAGGGAGACACAGGTAGTGGTCTCAGTTCTGTAGAGAGACATGCTGGAAGCGGGATGCGCGTCTCAGTTTGGAAGATAGACGGGAGGGTGGCACCTGCAAAACAGCTTGAGGCTGTTGTCTTTGGTTTGGTTTGGCGCCAAGAGGATTTGTCTGTTCCTTGTCCTGTGTGTCTGTGTGTTGTTGTGTTTTTGTCTTTTTGTCCTGACTTAGACTGACGCTGATGATAAGGGATGGACTCAAATCACAACTTCTTTGACTTTGATGTTGGGATCACTTGCAGGACTTTAGAGATAGGGCCATAAGCATAGGGGTATATTTTCCTAAATAACCTTTACCAGCTACCTTAAACATTTCATGGAAAAGAGTCAGCCTTGGCCCCAAGCATAAGGCAGCATGTTTGTATGGATGGGTGGCTGGGCTATACAGCCTTGTTGTTACAATGTAGCAAGGCTGCCAGCCACAGTTGTATTTGTATACATATATATTGAAACCCCAATAGGATTTCAAACACTGAACAGAGACTCTGAGGTTAACTGATATGGCTGGCTCCTACAAAAACCACACAGGCAAGAGGAACTACCGAGGAGGTTCGGTGATGCTGCAAATTCATGTCAAGGTTCTGGTGAGATTTGAGTTTAAACGGACAGCAAGAAGTAAGCTTAAGTCTTGGTCAAGGTAGCAGGAAACTGGAGGCTAGAGATCAGCATGTGAACAAAGCCAGTTGATAGAGAAAGGCAAGAAGATATTCCCTACTCTGGCTTCAGCTGATAAATGAACATACCCGAGTAAAGCCACAACATGCATACTTGGGCAGGGCATGGTGGTGCACACCTTTAATTCCAGCACAGCCAGGGCTATGTAGAGAGATCCCAGTTGTTGCAAAAAGGAAAAAAAAAAATCAGACGTGGAAGAAGCAGGTGCTATGTAAATGTCCTAAAAAGGTCAGGCACCTCAAGACCCCGTGTTTATGGGCTTTTTCCTCGGTTCACTAGCCCCCCTCAATCTTGGGAGTACTTTCCTTTTCTTAATGAACTCTATCTCTAGGTCTGACTTTGTGTCCCTGGTCCACTCCTCTGTCATGGTGGGACACAAGAACCTGGATACTCCTGCAGGAGGCCTGGAATGTAAATCCTGTAAACAACCAAAGTGTGGCCCTGCCATCAACGGCGTATCCTTGGACTCTTCGTCTGTCCTGCAGGGTGGTGTGACAGGTAAGAACTGTGTACATTCTCTTCCTGGGAGATGTTCTCCCTCTGACTGGTACCAAGATTTCAGGCTCGCCACAGCTCCGGGATGCCCATCCTTTCAACAATCTGACAGCCGAAAGTGAGCCACAGGTGTCTCTCTTTAGGGTAGCTTGACTCCTTCCAGGACCGCCATAAAAGAAGCTAATGGTTTAGCAGCCGGCAGGGGTGGGATTTAAACCAACACGGCTGACCCTGGGTTCAAGTTCTTTTCCAGGACAGTGTGCTGATTCTTGGGATGGAAGACAAATGCTGGAGGATCATTAGCTTTGTCCTGAACCTCCCTGTTAAGAGGGCTCTATGCCTGCAGGGTAACCAGAGGCTGTACTCCCCCACCCCCTATTACAGCCCCAGATGGTCAGTTAGACTAGACAGGAAGAAGGCACCGCGGTGCTGGCAGCCAAACAAAGGGGTCTGTGGGTCAGTCAGATACTTCCTCTGCATCACAAAGCTCTCTCCCTCCCCCAGACTCAGACCTCAGCCTTCAGGACCCCAAAGAATGCCTGGAATGTAATGGAGCCAGACAGCCCCTGGGCTCCTGAGGATGGAGGAGAGAACGCTTTTGTGCAAGCAAGTCTGACCACAGCCTAGAAAGGTCACTCCTTGACCTATAGTCCCCGCTCTTACACCATCCCCAGGGAGTGGCTGTATCGCCTCTTTTCACAGGATCCCCAGAGTCTCTTGCTTGCCCCTATTTTGCAACAGCTTTCAGAGAAGTGGGGTGTTCCAGCTGATGATAGCCTCTCCCCCTCCAACCATCCCGCAAGAGTCCACATCCAGCCTTCCCTGGCTCCATACCTGTCTCTGAGCCCACAGGCCACATGGCTCCCAGGAGTTCACTTGAATGACCAGCTCCTCACTTTTTATTGGCTCCTCTAGGCTCCACTGGTCTGTGCCCCTGGACCCTTCAACACTGTTGGGTGTCCCAAGTGTCCTCAGCAGTGGGGCTCTGTCATAACATAGGTGAATCCCATTATGTCAGGACATGGACCATAAACCTGAAGCCTAAGACCTGAGTGAGGAGCACTGAGAAGAGGATGGGGGTGGTGATGTGGGGGTGGGGCTGGATCCAGTCAGGGCTGAGGTCTACGAATGAGTACTTGTTGGTGGTAAAATGTGAGGTTTTTATTCCCAGTCTATGGAAGGTGGCAAACAGCAGATATAGAAACACTGCTCTTTCTGGGAGCGACAAGATCAAAGGTCTTTTGACACCTCCCCCCCAAAGGGGTCTCAACCTACAGGTTGAGAACTGCTGTTCTAGAGACACTTGCTTCTCTTCCTTTGGCTATCAGACTATTGAAATAAAGTTCCTTAAGAAATTGGAAGCCTGGTACCTCTTCTCATGGTGGCCATACTGAATCTGTCAGCTTTTCTCTATTCCTTGTCTGCTTAATGAGTATGTTGAGGACACGCGGGCAAGCCTGCCTTGTTAAGGCCATCAGGAGCAGGCTCTCTAAGGAGAGGATCCTGGCTCAGTCAGGCATCTCTACCAGTTCCCAGCAGTGACCCCTTTGAAGATGCAGGACCTAGGCTGGGCAGCTGCCACTACCGCTTCACACTCACTGGGCAGGATGGAGAGCATAAGACACAATGATTTTCTTAAAATAGCCCCACCTGATGGGTGGGCAGCGGGAGGCTAGCTTAGATGGTTTTCCCCACTCAGTGCCCCCAGGTCAGGATTGGTGCCTGCTCAGAGCACTCTTTGCCTCTGCAGAGTGGCCCTTGGTTTTATTTATACCCTGGCCTGCGACTTAAGGCTCTCGTGGGTTGGAGACTCTTGGGGGTCTCTGGAGTCTGAGGTCCATGTCGGGTACCAATGGAGCTGGTGGTCAGAATGGTTTGGTCAGTGAGGTTGACGATGAGCATGGCCCCAGGTTGGCTCACTCTGAAAAGCCAGAGAAACATGTTCAGCTTGCCTGTGACTCACGCTTCCTTAGAAGAAAACTGTTTTTTCCTTCAAAAATCGCAGACTTCCACCGTCAGACAATAGCGTGTTCTCAGGAAGTCGTGCATTTTGTTTTTCTGTGGAAGACGCTAGGGGTTGGTTTGTTTCATAGTAATTTACTGGAATTGGACCTGCAGGCTACCCTATCTCTCAGACCAGGCTGATGCCCAAATAAGGCCCCCAAATATGGCAAACAGATATACAGGGACCCCCAACTTAGTTATATATATTTGGTCTAAGTATGTACTTTGCAATATCTAGGACATACTTAGCCTGGGGGAAAAGTTATTTATCAGACAGTCAATTTTAATCTATAATTTACTTGGTAATCCTTCCCTGACCTGAAGTCCACAAACAGCCAACCCCGCTGGGTAGTCATTCCTGGGCCTCTGCCGCCTAATATCACTATGTGAAGCCACCACAGAACCCAGTGAGTCTCCTAATCATTAGTCCCTCTCTTTCTATGCCCTTACACTTGGGTCTCAAGTTCAAGATCAGGCCTTAGGCTGGTACAGCTCTGTCTATGCCCTTACACTTGGGTCTCATGTCAAAGGCCAGGCCTCTTTTAAGCTCCTCAGCCCTAACCCTGCTTTGCCTTCCTCCTGTCAACCCCTCTCCACTTTTAGGACTTGAACTCAGGACCTCTGGAAGAACAGACAGTGCTCTTAACCACTGAGCCACCTCTCTGGATCCCAGGCCTGTGCTCTTTATCTCAGTCATCTGACAGCTGCACTCTGGGTACCTGCCTTGGGCGGGGCCACACATGGCCCTGAGTGTCTAAGGATACATAAGAGGCTCTGTTGTGGCTCAGCAGGATAGGAGAGAGGTGGGGATGTCCAATAATCACCCCGCAGAACTCTCAGGTGTGCTGTGGAGGGCTTTGGGGCTACCCATGCCAGAAGAGCCCGGGTGGCTTCCTGACCCGCAAGATCTGAACTGAAATTCCAGAGGTGAGTAAGGTTCTGCCAGGAAAAACCGTGGGAGAAAAAAAATGGGGTTTCACAAAGGTGTGTGGTGGGCATGGGTGATCTGACGCTTGGGAACAAGCAACTCTCTGCATGGAGGGGTGGCAGTGCCCAAGTCCCAGAGCCACTATACTCTTGTAGACTTCCAGAGCCATGGCTCCCTGTGGCCCAGGACCTGAGCTGCCCTCCCTTCCTGCTGAGCACTCCCCATAGTGTTTGCTTTTTGTGTTTTCCTGTGCCCAAGCCATTCCAGCTTTATTACCCTGTTTCCTTTAAGGGTCATAATGTCAAACTGGAGTTGGCACCATGGCTTAGAAAACAGGCTTGAGAGCTGCAGGGCTCCCTGCTTGGTCCTAGGGGGAAGCCAGCAGCGAAGACTGTCTCCTGTTTGTCTCCTTCCCTTGAGCCCTTTTGGAACTGGCAGAGCCTGGCCTGCCCATAACATATCTGTGACATGTCCTGCCCTGGACATGTGGATGGAAACTTTTGTAACGGTGGTACGGTCCTAATCCTTCCTTAAAGGGCAAGACAAACCCTGCGGTAGATCTGGGACCTTCTCATGTAAACCTTGTTGAGTTCCTTCCAGGCTTGGTTGCTTTCTTCTAGTTCAGAGCAGCAAGATTTGTATAAGACAAATAACAAGACCCTCCCATAACCAACCTGAGCTCATGTTTTGATTCCATCCTTTACCAGCTATGACAAATAGATCAGGTGACTTAAACTCACTGAACTCTTGTGTCTTCAGCTGGAAAATGGTTAGAATAATTAAGGATTCAGGGCGATAATGAAAAAAAGGACCTAGTCTCTAATACAGGGTTGTCATGGTTTCAATCCTCCCTACTTCCTTCCCTCTCTCTTTGATAGAATCTTGAGTCTGGGTTGACTCTCAGCCTGTCTCACTAAGTCTTTCAGAGCGTGTGTGGACAGGCATGGGTAAGTAGTCATGACTCTATGGCTGTAATCCTGTGGTTGGCAGTTCAAATGTCTCCTTGCCTGGCCTCAAGGGAGCAGAAAAGCTAGGACAGCTCAACTCTGACTTGACAATCCCCAGGTCCAGAGGCTGGCGGGGGTGGGGGGGGAGTCATCAAAGCATGTGGTAGAATAATGGCTCCCCTAAAAATCAGATCTGGTTCTTGGGACCTATGAATGTCCCTGCAGTGGGTTGAATGACGCCCACCCAAAAAGATAGGTTCCAGTCCCCAACCCTGGTACCAGGAGATTGGACCTTATCTGGAAATAGAATTATTGTGTCGTTTATTTAAGTCTCTTGAGATGAGACCATCCTATATTTCATGAGCCCCACACTGGATGATGGACTTTTTATAAAAGAAAGGGGGGAGATTGAATTGATGATAGATGCAGAAGGTAGAGAGAGGTTGGGGTGATGCTTTCAAGGCCAGGGACACTAGCAGCCTGCAGTGATAGATGTTGGAAGAAAGATGGTGTGTGGGGGGGGGGACCATTCCAGAGCTTCCAGAGGAAGTATGGCCCCAAGAGAACCAGGCTAGCCAGGTTGTTAGCCCACAAGACTTGATACACAGCCTCTTCCCTGGCCATATGGCTTCCATTCTTCCCTGTTGTTCCCACTCTTGGGAGCCTGGCATGAGATCTCTCCTCATTTCCCCTCAGAGGCCAGTTTGACCCAAGCATAGAGCTTTCTGCAGAGGTGAAAGGAGACAGCCACCCCGTGATGTTCTGCTTTAGGCCGTGGCAGTGTGAGAGACTAGATTTTTGTTAAATTTTTTTTATATAATCTTTGGAGATTGGTGAAGGTTATGCACCAGAATAAGTTAACTCCAAGACAACACAATGGTTCCTCCTGACTCAGGCTGGCTGGAATGGTTTTTCTCATTATTATTTTTCTGGGAGGGTATGATAACTTGTTTGACCTCCTCGCAGTCCAGAAGGAAAACATCTTGAGTTGCTGTCTGAAGGGGAAGAGGGAGATGAGGCTGTTCTGTTGGGTATAATCTTCAGCTTCTTGTGGGGCATAGCACTTGCCAATTAATGCCCAGCACTGTGAGAACAGACAAGGGATTCCCTGCCCTGCAGGCTGGCCTTGCTCCCCACTGAAGCAATCTTCAGGGAGGCTGATGTCAAAATACGAAAGCATATTGTACACTTGACATGGTTTTGAAAGCTGCAGAAAATGCAAAATCAGATCCTTCCCTCAAGATGTCCACAAAAAAAACAAAAAAACAAAAAAACCGAAAAACAAAAACCCGGGGAAGTGTCATGTTCACAGCAGGGGGAACAATCGTACTGATTAATTGTGCTTCTGTTGATGCCGACATGCTCCGACTTCTGTATGCATTGCAGTGGCGGGGCCATCTGCCAGATGGAAGCTGGTATACTCAGCATCTTGGTGCAGAGTGCAAGGCCTGGAGACTCCAGCAAGCTTGGTAGAATTTCCATCTACTAAACGACCGTAATCACTAAGCGAGTCATCAGCATCTAGCAATGAGCGTTGGAAACAGGCGTGCGTACAAAACCACAATGCGTTCTGGTGAAGATGGTAGAAAATATTTTGGCTTCCAGGGCACCCACCAGCTGATATTTTTTTTGCAAGCCTGTCATCTGTGGCTGCCTCCTTTCACCTCTGCAGAAAGCTCTACACTTGGGTCAAACTGGCCTCTGAGGGGAATGAGGAGAGACCTCACGCCAGGCTCCCAAGAGTAGGGAACAGTAGGAAAGAATGGAAGCCATATGGCCAGGGAAGAGGCTGTGTATCAAGTCTTGTGGGCTAATAACCTGGCTAGCCTGGTTCTTGTGATACCTAGCTTCACCCAGGAGATTCAGCAGGCATAGCTGGGCAACCCTGACCTCTTCTTTCCTTACTGGAGTTGGCCTCTTTATCCAGCTGTATCCATATTGCAAGGTTTAAGGGAATCAGGCCTCTCTTTGGATGGGCCAAATCATTCCGCCACATTGACCTGGAAAAGAAAGTAGAACTCCCGATTTGTTATAGGAGGCTGCTTTGTTGTTTCCCAGCTGCCCGGCAGCTCAGACCCAAAATAATCACACCGAAACCATATTATTTGCAATACTGTTTGGCCATTAGCTTAAGCATATTTCTGGCTAACTCATATCTTTAAATTAACCCATCTCCTTTAATCTGTGTATTACCACAAGGCTGTGGCTTACGGGACAAAGTTCCGGCTTCTGTCTCCGGAGGGACTACATGGCTTCTCCCTCACTCTGCCTCCTTTCTCCCAGCATTCAGTTTAGTTTTCCCCACCTATCTACCCTATCAGGCCAAACCAGTTTCTTTATTAACCAGTGGTATTCACAACATACAGAGGGGAAATCCCACATCACGGGTTCAAGTTCCAGCTCACCTAAGGACCTAGGGGAAGTCTTGGTGGTCTTTGGGCCCCAGTTCCCTCCCTCATTTAAGTCTACAATGGACTGCAATGCTGGCTTTGCTTGATTTTTGCTAGGGCTACATGAGAACACAGAAGGGGAAATGTTTGTTATTACTGGCATAAAAAGAACCCTTTCCCAGTTCATTAATAGGAATAGTGTAAACGTCTGGAAGCCCAAGACAAATTGCCAGCCCTTCCCGCATTCCCCATTCACTCCCATATTGTGACTGGGAATTTGTTTTGGTTCCTCTGGTACTTTCAGAAGGGGGGGGGAGTGGTGTCTGCAGCTATTCACCAGCCCCTCAGGAAGCATTTGCTGAGCTCAAGGTTACATTCCAAGGGCAGGAGCCAGACAGGATGTTTACCTGGATCAGTGGGTGCTGCAGGCAGAGTGGCATTGTTGGGGACAGGATGCCCAAAGATGTCTATTAGCCTCTCACCCTTGGATCCCTGGTCCAACATTTCCCAGGCTTGCTGAACCAATCAGCTGACTGTTTCAATCTGGAATTGTAATCTTCCATCTCACTAGCTATTTGGTCTCAGTGGTGACCCTGGTTCTCTGGCGGCCCAGCTCTGCTGCATTCCAGCTAGCTGCATGGCTCCTTCTGAAGTATGCATTATGTTGTAGTTGTTGAAGATGAAAGAGCTTCATAGCTGGTGCCAAGGAATTGTATTGGCCCTAACGTTCTGCAGGGGCCATTGCCTCAATGCCTTCAGTGTGAGTGGACTTTAAAAGACATCCACGGTCTTTTATTCCACAGCAGAAAAAGAAAGTGGTCCTGGCCCTAGCTTCCTGGCTCTAGCCTGTTTTCTGGGAAGCAGAGTGTCGTCAGTGGGGGACAGCTGAAGCTCAAGTTGCAGTTTCTATCAGTCAGAGAAGCAGCTCTTCTCTAAGACCCAAAGGATGCACAGTTACATCCTTTTGGTCATGGAAAATAAATGACCATGGGACTGAATTCCCCAGGAATGGATCTATTCAGTTGGAAGTCTAGCGGGGGTGACTCTCAGGAATTCCCTGGGGATTTCCCTGGGGTCATCAGTCTTTGAAACTGAAGTTTAACTCTAGATCTGACTGAGCTACAGGGAAGGCCCTGCCTGGACTTACATATCAGGCAAATGTTGCCAGTTCTGTGGCAGCACCCATCTTAAAGGACTTTGACACATGCCCCCAGCTCTCATCTGAGCAGGCAGCAGGACACATGAATATGGGAATGTACTGAGATTAGCAACCCACAGACAGAAGGTGCCCATAATTATATGACATGAACTGAGGTTCTAGACAGTCTAATTCTGTGAAATAATCCATCCACGGGAATGTGGGAGAGTATGGTCACGGGTGCTGGGTAGGTTTTGAAGGAAAATGAGGTGGCTGAGAACTGAGCTTGCCTTGGAGACAGCCAGGCTTGGTGGGCTCAGCAGAGTAGGAGAAGAAATTTAGCAAGCAGAAAAAGGTCAGGTTGGAGACTCAGGTGATTGAAGAACAGGAACTGCCAAGAGGTCCCCTAGAGTAGGTGACAGGGAAGTCAGGCTGTGGGACAGGTCACAAGGGCCTTGGGTAGGAGTATGTCTGCCTTGGTCTGGGAAGCTGAGCAACGTCACAAGAGGAACTAGGCTAGGGGAACCATTCATCTGGCTACTCCAGGACTGACTGGTGGGTAGGTTGCAAGAAAGCCAGGAGTCCTGCATGGAGTGGATGGGAAGATGGTCTTGGGTACTGAGGCTAAGGAGGATGAAGGGCATGTGGGCCTGGTGCCTGCAGTGTAGAGGAATATATTGAGATGGGGCAGAGGGAACATTGGGGCCAGGACATGATGTGGGAAGTCCTTCTGTATATGTGTTGCTCTCATTGGTTAAGTTAATGAATAAAGAAGCTGCTTTCAGCCAATGGCTTGACAGAATATAGCCAGGCTGGAAGAGAAATATATATAGAGAGTAGGTGGAGTCAGAGAGATGCCATATAGCCGCCGCCAGGGACAGAGGAGCCGGAACCTTGCTGGTAAGCCACAGCTACATGGCAATACACAGGTTAATAGAAATGGGTTAAATTAAGATATAAGAGCTAGCCAATAAGATGCTAGAGCTAATAGGCCAAGCAGTGATTTAATTAATACAGTTTCTGAGTGGTTATTTTGGGAGTCTGGGCAGCTGGAAACAAACAAGTGGCCTCCTACTACAAGGACAGGCATAGGTATGGCAGATGGTGAACACAGCTATTCCGGAGAAGTGAGGACTTTGTGCCCCACACATGGAATAGTCATTTATATTTCTTTAAAAATTTCTAAAATCAGATTTATTCCCTTTTTAATTTTATGTGAGAGTATTTTGCCTGCATGTATGTATATAAATGAACCACTTGTATGCCTGATGCCCAAGGAAGTTAGAAGAGGGTATCAGATCCCCTGGAACTGGAGTTACAGCTGTGAACCATCATGTGGGTTCTGGGAATCAAACCTGAGTCTTCTGGAAGAACAAATGTGTGCTCTTAACCAATACACCATCTCTTCAGCTCTATGTTACACACATTTCTTACACATTCATCCTTGAGACGGGGAGGGAGCCATGAACCATGCGCCATGCATGTAGTATCTATAGCTGGCTGAGGAAATGGCCTGGGGGCCCTACCTCCAGCAGACACTACTTCCGCAGGGGTCCACACTGTTCCAAGTGATGGAGGCCGTGTTTATTTAGTGTTACTTTGGGCTGAATTTCTCAGAGAAAGAGCTGCTTCAGTTGGCTGTACAGGAAGAACAGGGCTTTCCACTGAGCATGGATTGAGGCATGGGGGGTAGTGTTTTTCTGAGGAGAAGGGGCAATGGAGAAGAAGGCATGTCTTCTAAGTTAGGTATGGAGTCCAGAGAAGCAGTGAGAAGGCCCAGAGTGTCAGAGAAAGCATGTTTCAGAGTGTCAAGCTGAAATGGAGTGGAGAGGGTACCCAGTACCAAGCTTTCGTGTCCCAGGACAAAGCATTGCACCAGGGACATGTGGTTAGAAACAGAAATAGAGACAGTTTATTAAGAAGGAGGAAGGTAAGAGTTGGAGTGGGCTAGTGAATGAGATGAGGAAAGAGCCCCCATGGCCCAGAACCCTTTATACAATGTCTACATAACACCCACTTCACTCATATTTCTCTGGCTTTTTCCATGAAGGCTTTGTTCCTCTGATGAAACCTATGTGGGGGAGGATTTCTTGTCTTCCTCTGCAAACTGGCCTCTTGCATGTTAATCTTGATGTTTCAGTCTTGAGTCCCTATTCTCCTGCTACACACTGGGCACCTGACGACTTTCAGGCTAGATCAAGATCCTAGAGGAGCAACCCTTCCTGGCCAACTGAAGGCTGTAGTGGGAGGGGCTTCATCCAAGTATGACTCCACTCCCACCACTGGACCGTGTTGAGTGTGTCATGGAGCTTGGTAACAGACACTAATGTATTAGCAAAGGCAGGCAAAGACCTGTCTATGTTTGCCCTAGGACAGCCTCTGTCCTCAAGTTTCTTCAGGTGTCTGTAACTTCCTTCACAGCTGGCCTGGGCTGTAGCCAGGAGCAATCGTGGATTTGCAAAAGCCAACAGAATAGGCATGTACCTGGTGTCTCATGATGATCCAGCAGGCCGGAAAGCTCAGTGTAGAACACTCAGAACTGTGTCACTTTCCCCTCAGGGAACTTTCTGTGGCTCCCTTGTGGGCTAGGATGTAGGCAGGACCAAGTTCCTGTTACAGAGCTTCAGAAGCAGGGCTCTGGAGGGTGACTTGGTGCGCAGGAGGGAATGTGTGGAACTCAAGCTGGGCCCAGCTCAGAGTTATGTGAAACAGGGGCTACTGGGCTGTGCCTTGCCCTAAGTGACTCCATCTTACAAAGCAGCAGTTGGCACCATGCATACAAACACAGAGGCAGAATGAGTCTGTATCTTTGTGCCCATGGACAACACTACATGTAGAAAATAAACCGTGGGCACAGACTGATAACTTAGACACACAGGTGAAAGAAAACCACCTCGGTACTCACTAAAGTAAATCAGGAACATATGAACACATATTATATTAAAACCATATAAGAAAACCCCAGTCAAGGTAGCTACGGCACCATCCTTGATACTCAGACAACAGGGCAGTTTCCCAGAGGTTCTGGAGGTTTCTATCCCTTACCACCTGTGTCCTGAGGAAACACGATATTCCCAAAGACTGTGTCCAGATAAAAGAGCTCTGATGTACTGCGTAAGAACCTCAGCAAAGCTGTGCAGAATGAAAAGGAGGACAGCTGTGGTTTACTGAAGGCAGGCCGTGAGCCATGTGCCTGGCCTATACAGTCTTGCCCATGCTTATCACAGTCCTCTGGGCAGTAAGGCTGTCATCATCCCATAGGAGCGGAAACCAAGGCTCATGGAGGGAAAGTAAGTTGCTCATGGCCACAGGTAGTAGGTGGGCCTTGCTCCATGCGGACCAGTGGAGTGAGCACTCAAAGACAAGCAACAGCGATGTCCAAGTCAAAAGACTTCAAGTGGCCTTAGTGCCCCAGTCATATGGATAGTCGGGTCCTGTTCCCTCCCAAGCTGTCCAGACAAAGCCATGTCAGAGGCCACCACAGCCACTGGTTTCCTGCCATTCACAGGGACATTCCTAATTGTACCGTGTGTGTGTGTGTGTGTGTGTGTGTGTGTGTTTGTGTGTGTGTGTGTGTGTGTGTGTGTGTGTGTGTGGTGGTGGTGGTGGTGGTGGTGGTGGTGGTGGTGGTGTGGCAGCTTCACTTAAATGCAGGAAACTCCACAGGATACAGCTGAAGCTAGGTGGCCACCAGATACAGGCTGAGTCCGGAGAGAACAAAGGGGACTTCCCCCAGTCCTTATAAACACAAGTCTTTTCCTCCCAGTACAGCACCAGCTGAAGCTCCTGAAGCTGCCCCACGTCCACCCACCACCTCCTGGAACTCTCTCAAGGCCAGGATCGACGTCTGAGAGGATTGTAGGAGGAGGGTTTCCCTGGGGCTGAAGAGACAGGGTTTCCCTAGCCCCTGTGGATGAGGTCATCCTCCTTTTCAGGCTGGACTAAAAGATCCTCAGGCTTAACAAAGCTGAGCCAGGAGATAGCCCGCATGACTCATCGGTAGGCCAAGCACTGGGGGCTTCCGGGCCACAGAAGACACAGAGGCTGTTGTTTGCTCCGGAAGACCCCGTGGCCCAGCGTGCTCAATGGGGTCATTTGTGTTTTCTCCCTAGTTCTCAGTGAGAGTCTTCTAGGCTGCCTGGGCCCTGGGGAGGAGAATCAGTAATCTGTGGCTCCCCTGGGAATAGACCCCTCCCCAAACAGCAAATCAAGGCCTGGCCTGAGAGGCAGAAGCTTGGCTCTTAGCCACAGTTTAAGATTCTAAGACTCAGGGGCTGGGGAGAAAGCTCAAGGAGTGCAGAGTTAGCTGAGGAAGCTTGAGAGCCTGAGTTCAGATCCCCAGCACCCACAGGAAAATAGGTGTGGTGGCCTGCATCAGTGAGCCCAGCCCTGGGAGGGCATGGGAAAACTGGAGGATCCTTGAGGCTTCCTGCCTAGCCGGTCCAGCCAAAATGGTGAGCTCCAGGACCTCGTTTCCAAATACAAGGTAGAGGGCAAAAGAGGAAAACATCCCATGCCAACCTCTGAACTTCACAGGTACATAGGTATGCACAGGAAGTGTGTGCATGCGCATGTGCACGCATGAACAAACACACACGTACACACACACACACATCGCAATCTACAAAACTCATTGAGTCAAGTGTCTTCATCTTCCCAATGGAGATAATCTTAAAAGACAAAGCTATTATGAGGACAACAGATATGAGCCAACAAGGGGCAGACAGTGACCAGCTCAGGCTATGAAGTCATGATGACTCCCTACCTTGTCTTCTCACTTCACTTCCCAAACTCCAGACTTCAAAACAAAACAAACAAAAACCAAACTGTTAAATTGGGAGCACAGGCCCCAGGCCTGGGAGTTCTATTAGTCTGGACTCCAAATCTCAGCATGCCAGGGTATTTAAGTGAGCTCCCAAAGGAAAAACACGTGGCCACCTGAGAGCACAGGAATCCCATCAAACCTGGATACCTTTTAATTTGGCTTGTGATTTGGCTTAATTGGGATTTTTGCGTCAGCAGAGAGAGCTCGCGTTAGGAAAAATTCCTAACACAAACAAACAAGGAATAAACTTCAGGCCAATAGAAGAAGCAGCTGATCTGCTTCTATGGTCATAGACAGATCTGTTATCCAGAACGGAAACACTCTGAACTCACAAACACTGTCCACCCCCAGAATTGGGCCTACCCTGGAGGACACATCACCAGGGCACAGTGGAAAGCACGGAGCCCAAAGGCTGGCACAGACGTGGGCATTAGGCTGTGTCTGAGGAGTTGGCCCGCAGGCTTTCAGACAAGTTAGAGGCTTGCCATGGAGAGGATGGAGAAGAAACAACGCATCTTAAAGAGCAAAAAGGAGGCATGGGGAGCCTGTTTGTTCAGTGGGTAAACAATTCGCTGTACAAGCTTGAGGACCCGAGTTAAAATTCCCAGAGCTACATCGAATACTAGGTAGGGCCCCGTGTGCCTCTGCACACCAGTGCCTAGGGGGTGAGGGTGGGAAACACAAGAGGATTGCACGGACTTGCTGGCCACAAACCCATCTCCAGCTTTAGTGAGAGACTGTCTCAGGAGAATAAAGTGGACAGGGACAGAGTAGGACACCATGTGTCTTCCCCGCACTACACACACAAAGAGTGATTAAAAATTCAAGGGAAACACAAGCGACTAACAAGTTCGAAAATAGGTGGTCGACTTCACTGATTATTGGAGAAACACAAATTGAAACAATGGAATGCTATTTTAAACAAGCAAGCAAGGGACCAAACGAACAAAAACCAAATCAGCCAGCCAACTACCACCACCAAAGTTATGTGGGGGGGGGGGCGGAACGGAATACTTGGGGGCTGGTGCTGAGGGTAGACACCCAGGCAGACAGGTGACAGACAAGCTGGCACTTTTCATTAAAAGTCTAGATGTAAATTCAGAGGCGCAGGTGTTGGGAATGGAAATGGGTGTCTCCACTGAGGCCAGAGTCATATGTAAGTGTCCCATATAGATGTCAGTAAAAGTCTGGTGTGCCCTTCTGTCCACACTCTTCCTAGTTTTCAGGCTCTCATCAGCCAGTTTAGAAACCAGCCCCAGGGAAGGCACCAGACACCAGAGCCCACCTACTGTCCCACTGCTAACCCTACTTTGAGGAGAGCTGGCCCAAGGTCTAGAGAGGACAGAGTATCACAAGCGCCAATCTGACCTTGGGAAGCCTTCCACCTCCCGCCTGTGCTAGTGTTACCTCAAGTCACAAATTACCACAAATGTAGTAGCTCAGGATAACAGCTCTTTGTTTTCTCACGGTTCTCCCTCAGGGCCAGGAGTGTGGACACAGCTTATCTATGGGATCCTTTTGCCCAGTGTCATCTAGAATGGTGAAGCTATTTGTTGGGCTGTGATCTGATCTGGAGGCACATGTAGGGTAGAACCTATGTACATGCTCATGAATTTTCCACAGTGATACGATAGGAAGGGGGCTAGTTTTGGGGGGGGGTCAGATGAAAGCTGCCTTGGGGGTCCCAGGTTCTGTCTGTAGCTCCTTTCCAAGATGGTTTCCAGCCCATCATGTCTTCGTGCAGCGGCTCCCTATTTAGAGGGGTCAGTTGCTCTTGCAAGGTTTCTTCCGCATTGGAGCCAGATTCACGTAGAAGAGCCTGTTTTGATGAAGTCAAAGGCCTCAATTACATAGGCAAAATCCCTTCACCGAGCAAGAAACATGTCATAGGTCCTCCACTCAAGAGGATATTAATGTTGTAAGCACCAGGGTGAGAAGTCACGAGCTGTCACACCGCCTGATGCTCTCCTGAAGGCCTAAGGCCTCATTCTACTGAGAAAAGTATTTCCTCAAGAGATATCCTCCTCTAAGATCTTGGGCAGGGATGCAGTTGTGTGCTAGGCCACCAAGGTGTATGCCGGCTAGAGTAGAAGAACGCAGGGAAGACAGATCTGAAAAATTTTCACAGCCGGCCAAGCCTCTCTGCCGCCGACGCAATAATACAAATCAGACCAAATCAAACCACAGCCCTGGACATGCTGATAGTGATTGAGATGGCTCCTCCAGTCTGGCCACATCCCCAAGTCAAGCGAGGTTGGTCCCTGTGCCAGTCTGGCATTTCCATTGCTGTACGTAATTACCTGGAGGGCGGGGCTCCTGGGGAAAATACATTACCTCATTAAGGAGATAATTACTCCTCCTATCTCAGCAGGTCATCAGAGGTGTTCTCTTGGCCAGTTGATTGACAGGCCTAGTTAGATGAGTTCTCCAGAGAGGGGATAGTAATGGGTAATCTTTGGAGCAGAATTGAATGTCACAGCTCCTACCTGAGGAGGAACTCATATTCTGTTCAACAAAGCTGAGATATTCCACCTTTTCATATGGTATTTTATTTATTTATGTATAAATAGGTTGACTGCAAACCCACAGAGATCAGCCTGCCTTTGCCTCCAGTGCTGGGGTTAAAGGTGTGTGCCTGGCTTCACATTGTATTTTAAATCTTGTTTTTGGTATTTTAAATCTTAAGGGAGTTAGGATACTTCCTTTTCTGCAAATGAAGAGTATTGTTGTGGAAATGAGAGGTGGGATCCAAATCTTATCATTAAGGAGGGATCACTCTTATCATTAAGGAGGGATCTTTGTGCCTGCTAATGCCAGTCAAGCTACCTAACACCACAAATGCAGCCTCAGAAGGCCAGAATGGCCTGGCTCAGGCAAGCTTACAGGAGAGAAACTGCTCCCAGTTCTGGACTGAGGGGCACCCCTTCTCTGTCTGTGCTCAGGGACTGGCCAAGGAAGGCCTTGACTGAGCCACCACCCCTGTAAACCATTTAGCTCTCAGCTCCTGCCCCTGCTGATTCAGCTTGCCTGTTCCACTCTCCTGAGCACCGAACCTGATTTTAGGACTCCCTCATCTCTGCCTCCCTTCCCCAACCCTTCCTCCCACACATCACAGACTCTATCTAGGGCTGTGTGGGGGAAGGGGCAGAGCCAGGAAACAGCAATGACACACACAAGGCTGTCCTCCCAGGAGCCTGGCCAAGGCCAGTCTTTGTTGCTTAGAGAGACACCGGGTGAGAGCTGTGTGTGTGCGGGGGTGTTCTGGCTTCTTGCTCAGGCCAGCTGTGAGCTCACCTTTGGGTGAGGAATTCACCCCTAGGAAGGGGAATCCGATCATTACACATTCCTGGCGTCTGAGTCATGCTTGGCTGGGGCTCCAGCTTCTGGAATGTATCTGGGCTACTGGGCTTCAGGGAAAGCAAGGACTTCTGCTTACTCGGCACCAGGCTAGACCCAAGGCCAAAGGCTCAGGGCTCCTTTCAAGGAGGAGAGGCCTAGGCTGTGTGTGACTCTGGAGCCATGAGGACAGTGGTTCTCAACCTGTGGATCACACCCCCCACCATGGTGTGTGTGTGTGTGTGTGTGTGTGTGTGTGTGTGTGTGAGCGTGCGCTCGCGACAGGCGCACTCAAATGCCCTTTTCATAGGGGTCCCACATCAGATATCCCACATATCTGATATTTACATTGCAATTCATAACAATAGCAAATTGCAGTTATGAAGTAGCAACAAAAATAATTTTATGGTTGGGGGTCACAACATGAGAAACTATGTTAAAGGGTCGCAGCATTAGGAAGATTGAGGACCACTGCCCTAGGATATAAGACCTGTCTGAGGGTGGGGGATCAGCCCCGAGTTGCCACAGAGTATCCGCCTTGTTTAGAGCTGTCTTTAATTGCTCTCATGGGACAAAAGATAAAGAGGAGCCAGGCCAAACAGGGCCTTTCCTATAGTAAAGTGAGCTTTCCCCTCACTCCCGTCCTTTCATCGGCTACCAGAGGCCCTGGCAGCTCCAGCTCTCCTCAGAACACCGCTGTTAAGTCTGAGCCTTTTGCCCTTGTCCTTCTAGGAGTCTGTGGATAAGTCCATGATTTTAAAGCTATGTCCAGCATTGGCCACTGTTATGATATAGTGTGAGATGGACCTTGGCAGGTGGGGCCAAACAATGGTGGGTAAGGGACAAACAGACCATGCAGACAGAGCTTATTGGGGGGGGTTATTGGGGAAAGGGAAGGGAGAGGGGAGAGAGAAAGTGGCATCCTGGGGGGGGGGGGGAGAGAGAGAGAGAGAGAGAGAGAGAGAGAGAGAGAGAGAGAGAGAGGGAGGGAGGGAGAAGAAAAGCAAGAGGAAGAAGTAGGTAGAGTTCTGCCTTTTAAAGAACAGGGTACTGCCTGCCACACATGTAGGAGTGCCAGGTTCCCAAGGGGTGGGGCCACTGCTGTTGGGGAAACACTGCCCTATGGCTGTCATCACTGAAAACTTGGGAAGGGCTAAGTACTGAGCTGGGCCTTTCACAGAGTGGCCACAGGCTTTGGCTTGCTGGGACAATTCTGGGTTACTAAGGTGTGTGGAGAAAAATACAGCTGTCACCTTGAGGGAACGAGATTACACCCAGTCAAACACGAGTGACATGGTCCAGGAATGTGAATTCAGGTTGTCCTGAATAGCGTGTTTCCCAGCAGAATCAGTTACATGAGCATCTATGATCACAGAACGACAATAGTCATAAACGAAAGCATTTTTCCAAATGCGGTTATGAGGACTGCAGACGGGTAGGTCAGGTGGGCCACAACAAAGTGGGGAGATCTCCATTACTGGTTCCAGGTGTCATCTGATGCCACTCTTTTAGGCTGGTGGAAGGCAGGAAACTGTGAAATTAGCACATTCCAAACGTTTTATCGAACGGCTAAAAGGATGTTGGTTCAGACCAGAAGCAGGCAATGAACGGCTACTAGAAGGACTTACAGATAGTCGAAGATAACTCCAAATCTCTAACATTCCAATTCTCCACGATCAGGGAGCGCGAGTCAACCAGCCAGCCTTGCGGTCTTTTACACAGGTGTGCCTTTATTCTGGGAACTTCAGTCCATAGATGATTTTCCCAGTGCACCAGCTGGAAGGGAATTCTATTCCTGCCTCTGGTTTATGGGCAATCTTACATTATTTTATATTCGAGCCCCACACTACCTGACAAAGAGGGACATGGGAAATATCTTCATTTCACCATGAAGAATCTTAGGCCGCGTGAAGTGACTTGCCCAAGAGCACACAGTCAGCAACGGACATATCTGGAAGCGGGCGGGAGCTCAGCTCTTGACTGCATAGCTCTTTGGCTAGTCAGCCAAGCAAACTTCCTTAGATTCTTAGAGCAGGTATCTCCAAATGCTGGCAAGATAAGGTCCTGTAGTCAGCTCTCTTCCCAGCCCCTCCCTTTGGTACTTGGTTCTTCTCCTTTCCTGGAGGGACAGGGTGGGGCAAAGGCGGCACAGCAGCAGCAGCGGCGGCTGAAACAGAGGCAACACTGTGCCTGCCATGTGACAGGGGCTGCACAAGGTCCCATCGCCCAATCTCCACACCAACCCTGCAAGCTGATCTTCAGGGAACTCTTGGAAGGCAGCCTGGTGGAGGCTGGCATTCAGAGGGCCTGGCTTTGAGCGGAGGGAACTCCCTAGGGATAAACAGAGTGATGGGCTGTGGAGTTTGGTGATGGCGTTTGGCTCTCAAGGGGTGGGACTCTCTGGCACCACAGTAGGGACAAATGGTTTTCTATACATCTGTGGACCCTAGGCTTCTCCTCCTACCAGGAAACAGGGCTCTCTACCTTTTGAGCTGGTGTTTGCAACATAACATTCTTCATGGAGAGGAGGCTTGGATAGTGTTTGCATTTCTTGGTTTAGAGCAGAGCACAGACATCGCCACGCAGCTGTGGAAAAAGCAAGTTCTGAAGCCCAGCCCCCACTGGCGGATCCACCCCACCCCTCCCACCTCAACATACAGACCTCTGGGGAGGAGGATAAAGCAAGCATATTCCAGATGTTCCCAAGAAAACATATTTAGGAAAAGGATGTTTTCTCAAAAGTTACCAAAAATAGAGAAATGAAGAGGAAAAGGCAACCTCTGACTCACTTAAAGAGCCATTTCCCAGTAAGGACTTTCTAATTCACAGACATGGCAGAAAAAGAAAAGGCCAGTAGCTCTGGCATAAAAATGTTAATCTCTGGCACACCAAAAACTACAGAGTGCAAAATGACAGTAACACAATAGTAAAAGCACAAATATAGGGGCTAATGAGATGCCACATGGTCCCAAGCTTGACAGTTTGTGGTGTAGGAGGGTCCTTTTGTATTTGGGTTGCTTTTATTGGTTAATAAAGAAACTACCTTGGCCTTTTGATAGGAAAGAACTTAGATAGACAGGAAAAAGAAAACAAAATACTGGGAAGGCGACAGAGTTAGAGAGAGTCGTCCGCCATGAAGCCTGCCAGGTCAGACACGCTAAATCTTTCCCAGTAAGCCACAACTCATGGTGACACACAGATTATTAGAAATGGGTTAAACAAATATGTGAGAGTTAGCCAATAAGAGGCTAGAGCTAATGGGCCAAGCAGTATTTCAATGAATACAGTTTTTGTGTAATTATTTCGGGTATGCACCGGGAGCCGGACGGGACAGAACAAAGGGGCCCTGCGCCGGGAACCAGGCACCGGAAACATAGCCCGCACACCTCTTACTACAAGTTTGTTCTTCGGAGCCCACGTCATAGAAGGAGAGAACCGACTCCTGCAAGTTGTCCCCTGACCTTCACACGTATGCCACGGCATGTGTGTGACATCCACACACATACATTCACACATAGCAAATGAATGTAGAAACATACACATATAAGCAAATATCAAAATGAAAATGCACAGCTTGGAAGATGATTTTTTTCAATAATTACATCAAAACCTGGCTAGAGGGGCTTGAAAGATGGACGCGTCAGTGGAGAACATTCCAAGCAAGCATGCGGAAGGACCTGAGTTTAGTCTCCAGCACCCATACTGAGGAGGTCGAGTTGGGCATATCACTGGGAGCCAGACTGGCCTGCTTGAGAAATGACAGTGAAAGTGACCTCTGGCCTCCATACATGTATGTAACTGGATGAACCCAGACCTACATACCAAAAACCAGGTTAGACAAAGTGTGTCATCTACACACCCCATAAAGCCCCACCCCAAAGGAGCAGTAATTGAATATATGACCTTAAGTGTGCAAGGCAAGGACTCTACCAGGAATTACAGTCCCAGGACTGAAAAATGATGAAGAAAGAGGATACTTAAAAAAATAAATAAAAGGTGACTTAATTACATTTTTATTGCTGTTGGTTGTCACACAAATTATAGTTCTGAAATATCATTATTTGCCTATCAGATAATAAGATTTTCTTCACTGGTGCAATTACCCTAAGCTGGGACAGACAATAGTCCCCTCAAAGGGAGGCATGCAAGCCAGGGGCAGCTCTTGGGGAGACCATTTGACAAATGCATCCAGGAAATTTAACTAAAAATATCTTGGAATTTTCTCTGAGGAAATAAGACTTTCAGACAAAAATGTATTCACAGATATGATCAATAAAAAGGCTGTTGGATACCAAAAAAGTGGAAGCCCAGATGTTCTAAAATAAGAAATTACATGTATTATGATACATCTGTAGGATTACATAGCTATTTCAAATGCTATTTTTGAGGAATGTTCATGCAAAAGAAAAAAAAGAACCCTAAAATATTAGTGAAAAAAGTAGGCTAGGATTACAACTTGGAAAAGTATGTATATACATATACATACACACAAACACAATATATCATATGCATACATACATATATATGTATTTATAAATGCACACATGCACACATATATGAACAACGTGGTCATATAGAAATTTGGCCCCACAGCAGGGCATAGTAGTACAAACCTTTAATTCCAGGACTTGTGAGGCAGAGGCAGCCAGATCTCTGTGAGTTTGAGGCCAGCCTGATCTACAGAGTGAGTTCTAGGACCCAGTCTCAAAACAGAAAAAAAAAAAAAAACGAAGAAAAAGAATGAAAAAGGAAAAGAGATTTGGCTCCATCATTCATGTCTACCAAGGATCACTATCTCTACCGGGAGAGCAAGTTCCTGCACTTTTCTCTCTGACGCCATATCCTACACTGTAGTTGTCGCTGCCCCCCCCTTCTGAGGATAGTGGGATGTCTGCAGATTTGTCAGTGTTTCTGAGGTTAGATTAGAGTCTGGAGGTGGGAAACAGCCAAAGGGAAGGCTGAGGGCAAGCAGCCTGGCTGCTTGGGTCTTTTAAGACCGTGGTGATCTCTTGGTGGACCAGGAGTCCAGAAAGTATCAGGACCACTGTGTTGAGAACAGGTCTACCATGACGGGCACAATCCTAGTGATCAAGGGCTATGGAGAATTTGGCCAGTGAGCCTAATGTGTTGGCAGAGGGACAGGCTACTCTGCCCTGAGAACGGACACTTATCCCTGCTGGCATAGACCTCTCGGAATATGCTCTCCTGATCCAATGCCCCAAGTCGTGGGATACCTTAGAATAGTTATGGAAGGTAGGTGCTCTAATGACAGTAATAGGTGGCCAGACTATGAATGTTAGGGTACCCCATGCTGGTTACCTAAGCGAGTGATCTCTCCAAGATTGTTTTAAAGGCTAAAATATAGTTTTTAAAAGATTTATTTATATATGCGCATCATGTGTCCGTGCCTGAGGAGACAGAAGAAGGTGGGCGCTGCCTGGAAGTGGAGGTTGTTGTGAGCTGCCATCTGAGGGCTGGGAACTGAGACTGGGCCTCTGCGAGAGCAGTCAGTTCTCTTGACCACTGAGCCATCTCTTCAGCCCCTAAAATACAGCTAATAATATTTGTTTGGGTTAAAACTTATAAAAAAGTTATCTTTAATTTCTATACTTTCAATTTTTTATATCAGTTATAGATCACTATCAAAACATAAAGGCTGCTGGGCATAACGGTGCACTCTTGTAATCCCATCACTTGTGAGAGAGACTGAGGCAGGAAGATTCTCTGTGAGTCTGAGGCCAGCCTGGTCCATATAGTCATTTCCAGGCCAGCCTGGGCTACATAGTAAAACCTTATCTAAAACAAACAAATCAATAGCAACATCAACACAATATATACACACAGAAAGAAAGAAAACATTTAGACGGTCGTTCAGAAAGTAATACACATGCATAGGTGACCCACCTGCAGAATCACAGCCCAAAGAACAAAGACTGCCCTTCCCAGTAGCCATCAGTGGCCAACAGCTCCCCAGCTAGGATGGGGTTTCACAAGTCTGTCTCATCCATGATGGCATACTGACAGGCTTGATCTTGTGCAGGTCTTTCATGGGCAACCCATAGGTGCGGGGAGTTCATGACTATATTGGCCACACCATGTTTAGAAGACAGCATTTCATTGTGTTCTACCTCATCCTCTGGTCCCACATTCTTTCTACCTCCCTCTTCTGCAATATTGTCCCCAAAGGCTCTTCTTTTTTTTTTAAATGATTTGTTTTAGTGAGATCTATCTATCTATCTATCTATCTATCTATCTATCTATCTATCTATCTATCTATCTATCGAGATATGAGTGTATGTGCCTGTGAGTTCCGGAGACCAGACGCATTGAATTTCCTGGAACTGGAGTTACAGATGGCTGTAGGCCAGGTGGGTGCTGGGAACCCAAATCAGGTCCTTCGCAAGAGCAATAAACACTCTTAGCCACTGAGACACCTCTGTAATCCCATGTGTTTATTACTTACAGAGTGCTGCAGCCCAGCTTGAGAGCTCACAGTCCACTCCTCTCTGGCTGATCAGCACAAACCCAAGAGGCTAGCTGGCCAACAGGACTCAGGGTGAAGGCAAAGGTCATCCCTCCTAAGAGCACTTGCCTAGAAGCCCTTGACCTCAATGACACTCTTTCTAAAGACACCCATTGCCAACATTCAGGGATCATGTATTGTCTTGCCCAGTGTTCTATTGCTGTGATGAGACACTATAACCATGACAACTCTTATAAAGGAAAGCATTTCGCTGGGGCTGGCTTACATTTTCACCATGTCAGGACGCATGGTAGTATGCAGACACGGTGCTGGAGAAGGAGCTGAGAGTTCTACATCCGGATCTGAAGGTAGCAGGAAGTGAGACACTGGGCCTTGCTTGGGCTTTTAAGACCCCGAAGTCCACCTGCAGTAACACAACTCTTCCAACAAGGCCACACCTACCCCAACAAGGCCATACCTCCTAATCCCTCTCAAAGAGCACCACTTCCTAATGACCAAGTATTCAAATAGATGAGCCTGTGGGGGCCATTCCTGTTCAAACCACCACAGGTATGCTATGCAGTTGTAGTATCTGACCTCTCCACGGAGAGAAGCCAGACAGTCCACGGTCTTGTGACTTCTCATGGAGACCAGATGTTTGTCAAGCAAGCATGAGGTCTTGAGCTCAGACACCCCTCCCCCAGCATCCACCTAAAGGCTGGTAGCAATAGCTAGCATCTGTAATCTCAGTGCTCTTATAAAGAGATGGGAGGTGGAGATGGGAAATTCCTGGGAGCTCGTGGGTTAGCTAGCCTGGTACATACACTTCAAACAAAGCCCTGCCTCAAACTAGGTGGAAGGTGAAGAAGATTGACATCTGAGGCTGTCTTCTGAGCTTTAGACGTGAGCTGTGGGACACATGGCACTTCACTGACACACAGACCAGCAGCTGGGATCCAGCGGTTTGGGTTTGCAGCTGTTCATACAATACAGGAGCCAGAATCAAAGAGGGACCTCTGCATCAGTATCCGGTGCCTATGATGCCACCAGTGCCTTCCCTCCTAGGAGCTGCCAGGTGAAGAGGGCTCTCTGCCATCTCCCTGGGGAAGAGCGCCATTCAAGCCACACACTCCAAGCCCCTCCATGAGACAGACACAATCTTTCTTGGTACCACTCATCATCAGGCATCCTCAGGCTCCAAAAAGCCCCAGAGAGAGCGTGCCTTCTTCACCCATCACAGGAGCCACCGCCGCTCAGAATCTGGAATCCTCAGGAGTTAGAAGCTGCCATGGTACAAAGCTGATGTGTCTGTTGTCAAGGCTCTGTACCCATGGTACGTGTTTCCCATCACCTCTGTTTCTTTGCGGCCTCGTAAAATCGCAGCCAGCGCAGTTGCAGGCAGTCAGGTGGAGGAAACTGTAAATCTGATCTCAGCTCGCAGGTTGCAGGGAGCACATTTCCCATCAGGTCCTTGTATAGTCAAAGGGCACGGAGATCAGAGATTGATCGTGGAGGAGGCTCGCTTCCCCTTTCCTGCTCTGCTTACTGGAGGGTGAGCAGGTTTGCAGAGGAGCCCATGCTGTCGTAAGTAAGCCTGCTCTCACGGTCACAGTCCGCAGATACCTTGGTTCCCTTGGGGTTCTCAGGCAGTTGTTCTGATGAACTTGGGCCTAGAATGAGTCTCAGGCAGATATTGGAGGAATGCACACAGGCCAGGGACTTTGTAGCACTAATTGTGAGGAGACAGCTCTCCTCTCCCCTGTTTAACAACCCTAAAGGAAACTAGTTTTAGAAGATGTAAGATCACAGTGATAGTAGCATCCTGGACCCGAAGGTAGAGCGGATACTGCTGATGAGCATATACTTACAATCTCTTTCCCAGTGCTGGTCTTCTTGTTCCTTGTCTCTAAACCGGGGTAACCCATTACATCAGGGCTAGTGGAAATAAGCCACATCTTACATATGTGCTCAGCTAGCTAGAGGTTCCTAGAGCACCGAGTTGCTAAGGATGCTGATCAAGGTTCCATCCGGTTGTAGCAGGAAAGAAGTGCAGTGGTCCATTAGTGATGTCTGCTATGGGTGCAGGCAGGAAGGTGAGGGCTCGGGTGTGCTAAGGTGGGTGAGAGACATGTGAGGGTGCTCTGGGGTGTAGATGTGGGATTCCCCTCTGTATGCTATGAACTTGTTTTATTACCATTGGTTAATAAAGAAGCTGCTTTGGCCTATGGCAGGGCAGAATATATATATATATATATTCATGGAGGAGGGGGAACCTAAACTAAATGCAGGGAGAAAGAAGGCAGAGTCAGGTAGATGTCATGTAAGCAAGATGTGAGGTAATGAACCACGAGACATGGTAAAATATAAAATAATAGAAAGTTTAAGATGCAATAATAGAAAGTTTAAGATGTAAGAGCTAGCTAGGAATATGCCTGAGCTGTTGGCCAAACAGTGTTGTAATTAATATAGTTTTTGTGCAATTATTTGGGTCTGGATGGCCAGGAAACAAAAGCATAGTCTCTGCTTACATAGTCCAGGAGGGATTGATGGCAGAAAAGAAGGACCACAGAGGAAGCAAACAGGCCCCAAGTGAATATCTGCTTGTTAAGTTCAGGAGATTCTGAGGTCACAAGTGTGGGATGTTGGCTAGGAGGACCTTCATGACTAGCAGGAGCTGCTAGGCTAAGGTCACAGGACAGTTAATTATCTTGTCTTGAATTTTGCCTCCTGTGTGACTATGGTGCTTGGTGATGGGGTCTTGAGCTTGGATCAATGCCAGGTGCTAACTGAGGTTGATCAAGCATCTGCTGAAGCTCGATGGGACTGAGGGCTCCTGTTTCAATCCTTTCCACAATCAAGTACTATATATTGGGGGCTAACAGCAACTAAGATTTATTTCCCATAGTTCTGAAATCAGAGAAATACTGCCTTGATCAAGGTACTGTTGGATCCAGACCTGGTGAGGGCCTACTCTCCAGCTCACAGCTACAACTACAAGGTCTTTCTTTCCCTGGCATATAATCACACTAGTCTCCACCATGGTCACAGGCTGTGCCATGATGACATGCTCTCTTCTCACAGGCCCTTCCTTCCAATATCCTTACCTTGCTCAGGATAAGGATTTCACCATATGAGTGGGAGTGGGGTACAAGCATTGAGACAGAGGACCTCTTTTGGCCAGACACAGAGCCCACATGCCTCTTCCATGAATAGAGGAGATGCTCGGGGAACAAGTGCCTTGGCAGCCCTGGAGGGAGAACCCCAGTAGTGTAGGTTATGGAGTTGAAAGAGAGAGGTGTTTAGGAAGAGAATAAAACACATACCAGTATGGGTATGATCTTCCCAAGGGTAGTTACAATAAACTGTTTTAGCAGGTGACAAACATACCACGTTGGTGGCTCACAAGTTACACTTGAAAGGGTTTCTAAGAAACTCCCTATGACTTTCTAACAAATGAGATTATGGGCGGTTTATGAGGTGAGTTGGACAGGACTGTAATCCGCTCAGGTAAAACCAGGAGCTGCCGGGGTTACTCAAGGTTTACAGTCTGTCTTTTTACTGTATGAGCTTTTTCTGGTGAAATTCCTAGAAACTGCAGGTATTTATAGTTAGGAATGGAGAAAGGCCTTAAACAAAGGTTAATTGTGACTGAATCTTTGATCATCAGCAGGCAAGAGGCTTTACCCATACTCTGGCATGAGAGACCTCTCTTTTTCCATGCCCTTGTAAGAGTCCGTCTTTCTCTCCTGCCTCAGTTCCTCTCTCTAATTTACACAGAAATGCCCTGTGTATTACAGGCACCCCTGGCTCCACCTTTGCTACTTCCACAAAGTCATCATCTTCCTGGTCATCTTCCTCCTCCTCCCTCCCATGGTCACTAGAGTCAGTTATGCACAGAAGAACAAAGAGAGGGAAGGGATGCTTGAGCTGTGCCTATGGCAGTCACTGACCTTCCTGCTGTGCTTCCCAGGGTCACATGGTCCTTTCTAGCATGGTTGTACTTCTTCCTACATCCATGCCTTCGAATCTCTGCTCTATGACATACAGGCCAATGAGACAATACACTAACTTCAAAGCCCGAAGCTGCTGCATGGACTGTCCTCAAAGTCCCCTGCTAGACCGAGAGGTGGCTTTATCGATAAGCCATGGTGCTCCTTTCAGGTTTGGCCAGATGGGGAAACCTTTGGTGCAGAAACCTCCGCGTGGCAAGGAGATGCCGCTGCCTGGCCAAGGCATAGACAATTAACACGAACTCTGGCAGGCTTACAGGGGCTTTTCCCAGGATGTACTTAATACCTTGGTTCTAGAGTCTTCCTGTGGGAAGTCTGGGATTTGAAACCCAGCATTCCTTTCCCTTCCCTTTGGGATCTTGAAGCACTTCTAGCAACCCTAGACTTCTTGAGCACTCAGACCTTTAAAACTGTGGCCAGCTGCTGAGTTGGCTCAGCTGGCAAAGCTCCAAGCCTGATAACCTGAGTTTAGTTCTGTACGGTAGGAGGAGAGAACTGATTCCTGGATGTTGTCCTCTGACGGCCACCACCAACCACCACAATCATCATCATCATCATCACCATCATATCATCATTATACACACACACCTCCTGCCTGACTCTCTTGTGTTTTGATAGCCGCTGCTTGTCATCTTGGAATGGCCCCTCTCTCATCCCCCCACACTGGAAAAATCCTAGTCATCTTCTAAGATTTTTCATAAAACAGTCCTTCCTCTGGTAAGCTTCTATAATGGCCTAAATCTTTGTGTTCCCCGAATTTAGGTATTAGAAGTTGGGGGCCTTTGGGAGGGGATTTTGTGTCCTCGGAAAGAGGCCCTAGAGACTGCTTTGCCCCGTTACACAAAGGAAAGACCCAGTAAGAGACTCCATCCATGACCAGACAGTAGGTCCAGGCACCCAGTCAGTGGTGTCTTCCACTTGGACTCCAGCTTCCAGAACTGTGAAGAATGCATTTCTGTTCTACATAAGCCACCTGGTCTACAGTAATTTTCTATTGCAGTCTGGAAGGGCTGAGATATTTAGCCCTACGGGGTGGTGGTGGCGGCAGAATGGTTACTCCCTCCCCTTCCCGTATTCTCTTTACCACTCCAGCCTTTCTTTTAAATAGCTTTGGTGTTATTCTGGGTCCCAGCGTCGTTTTTACCTCTGCAATCTTGGGTCTGGGTCCCCATAGCTTCTCCTCTTGGGACCTTTGGTGGGATTTGGATCTTGTGAATGTGTTTAGGACCCAGCTCAGACTTCTTTAAAGACCACATCAAGAGGCTTGAGCTGGAGTCACTTGGAATCAATCCCCTCTGGAGGCCCAGGACAGACTTGGGCCATGAGACTGAAGGTACCCATCTCGATCCAGACTGCTACCATTGGTTCCTTCATGTTTATGACTAGAGCATGGAGTTTCCAGTCAGGAGCAGGGTGAGGCTGTTGGGTACTGCCCAGCAAAACATAGGCATCTGTCCCATGACTCTAGAGCCAAAGGTCCATGTCCTGGGTCATCGTGACCCAGCCCCCAGCAGTCCTACACAAGTAACACGTCCCCAGAAGTTCTCATTTTGCCTCCATCTTACAGCTTATGTTTTGGGGGCTCAGGAAGGTCTTGTGTAGGTTCAGTGTCCTGGATGGATTTCCACGTGACCCAGAGCCGCCGCTGATTTGCTGGGGTAACCACTATGTCGCTAGCCTTTTTTTCCCATAGCTGCCAAAGATGGAAGTTAATTTTAAAGCGAGAAGCTGAAATGTGAGTGGTGGGATTAGGGATCCCATGGAACATGGATGTAACGCCCACAGGGTCCTTCCCTTGGGCAAGCCCTCTTAGCTGACTTTACAGGTCACAGATCTTAGAGCTGTAGATAAGAACTGAAGTGGAGGAGACAAACATTGATTAAACCAACCAACCAACCAACCAACCAACCAACCAACCAACCAACCACCCCAAACCTGCTGG
The DNA here is from genome assembly GCA_004026605.1 of Ondatra zibethicus. Classification (NCBI taxonomy): domain Eukaryota; kingdom Metazoa; phylum Chordata; class Mammalia; order Rodentia; family Cricetidae; genus Ondatra; species Ondatra zibethicus. Next base: position 7,543 of record PVIU01002210.1, on the reverse strand, counting down.
GTATGACCTCTCTGTATTTGGGAACCTAGAGCATCTTCTGATACACCTGTCTGTCCTGAGATTAGGAGTAGGGCCATTTAAGGGCTGACTGGCTTTTCCTTTCCTAGAAGGCGAATCCTTATCTGTGTCTCCAGGATTCCCCTGGTCTTCTGTGACTGTACTCTGGCCAGAGGGCTGGGTGGGGAGCAGGCTGACTCTTTAGCTAGGTTAATGCCTAGTGCCAGGCCCAGTCTGGGGGTGAGGCAGTGAGTGACCTAGCCAGGAAGTTCAGCAGCTCGGAGTTGTGGGTGTGGCACTCGTTTGCGGTGCCAGGGAAAACTCCTTCTGTGACCTGTCGGAATTCATACCACTTGAATTCACTTCCCTGACCATCATATTCTTTCAACTCTTATCGGAAATGTTCTTTTTCTTTCGGGGTTCGAACATGGCCAGCTGAGTGTCTCTCTGGTGCAGGGACAGAGGGATCAGGATGGAAGGGAAAGACGTTTGAAAAACAGCGTAGGGGACAGTGGCCAGACAGGCACAGTGAGCTGGTAGGGAACCAAAGGTCTCATTGGCGTCCCAGGGGTTCTGCAAGGCTTGCTGAAGAGGCTGTTAAACCTAGCGAATGCATCTCTGTTTATCTGTCCAGACTCCTGGCACCCAGTCCAGGCAAGAGGCTGCTGGGATTCTGAAACCACAACTGGGACAAGAAGATGGAAGACCTGTTGGGGTTCCAGGCTGAGTGAGGACACGGTACACACATCCCTCTCTTGCAGCCACCCCCGGGGGCAGGGAAGGACATCCCTTGCTGGCAGTGCTACTGACCTCAGGCAGCCAAAGGGACGCCCACAACCCAGTGAGCTGCCTGGGCTCAGGCCCAGCTGGGGACACAGATGTGCGTCACCCCAATCATCCAGGCCACTTGAGTCAGGCAAATGAGATTTAGACAATTTAAAAATCAGATTTGGACATGGTCCAAGCCAGGCTTCTGTCTGGAGGGAGGGTGCTGGGACTGTTGACAGAGACTAAAAAGTTTAGCCCTTCTCTCTCTCTCTCTCTCTCTCTCATTTTCTTTTCAAAGGAAATACTTATGGACAACTTGTGCAACAGAACACACACATACCACACACACACACACACAAGTTTTTTTCCTTAAAGATCAGACTTAAAGAACTTCCAGTAAAAATACCAACTGTTTTAAACAGATTCCAAACAAGGTCCTTTCCAGAAGTGTGTGTAAGTCTCTCTCTCTCTGTGTGGTGGTGGTGGTGGTCAAGGAAGAGTTCTGGGTTCAGACTATGCTTTTAAACTGCTGATTGGTTTGGAATCAACTCCTTTCATGAGTTTATACCACCTCACTGAGAGACGGCAACAGAGAGCTTCGCTGTATACAGAAATGAGTAGCCTGTCTGCCCTGGTTCCTTGTGAACATTCAGTGTGGGCATGAAAGCATTTCAGATACAGTGTCCTCTCAGATGCTTGCAGGGTATTGGACCACCAGTGTCTGGTATAGGTGTAGCTCCAGAGCCGTGAGCAATGGTGATGTCACACCCTTTTGTACCCTCCAGACAAAGTCAGCTAAGCTTCCTTACAGGATGGACGAGTTACACCAGGCTCCAGAGAACTTCCGGGTACCCCAGCCTCAGTGCTACCAGACCCCATGCTGCCCCTACGGCTAGATTTGTCACACCAGCTGCTGAGCTGCCACAGTCCGAGGGTGTCATTAAGACAGAGTTGGTCTGGTTAGGGATATTGGCCTAGTGACCCTGCCCCCATCCTGCACCGATCACTATGACAACAGCTCGGAGAGGCCCCAGGGGCTTAGGAATCCCACTTCCACAGAGGGCGAGGTTGGCAGAGGTCAGACAAAGAGGGATTAATAGAGCCCTCTTCTCATTAAGCCACAGAGTGCCATTATGGCAGGCTACAAGGGCTCTACCAGAAGATGCATCACGCTTTCAAGTCACAGAGAACCTGGCAAACTAAAGAGAACGTTCCCAGCATGGCCCCCAAAGTCGCCATGGTGCCTAGAATCAGAAAAAGACAAAAACAAATAGAAATAACCCGAATACCGAACGAGCGGCCATCAACTAAGGCCTGCCATAGCTATCAAGAGCATAGGCTCCAAATGACAGTGCTGATTGTATTCATTAAACTCTTCATGATGCACGAAAGCAAGTACATGTATCATACAATGACATTTCTGTTAAAAAAAAGACATATACAATAAAGTCTAAAAACACTTCAAATTTGTTAGCAGTAGCTGAGCCTGAAAACTGAGACGATGCATAATACTGTTCTTGATCTGCACTTTGTATAATGAACATGTACTTCTCTTGTTTTTCTTGCACGAGCTTGTATGCATGTACAGGCCAGGCTGGCATTGGGGTCTCCCTTAAATTACTCCCTATCGTATTGTCAGTTTTATTTTATAGTTATGTGTCTGTATATGCATGTGTGCGTTTGTGTGCATATGTGCACGTGAGCAAAGGTGCCTGAGATGGCGGCTTTGGATTACCCCAGAGCTGGAGTTAAAGCAGTTGTGAGTTGCCTGCTGTGGGTGCCAGGAACTCTCAGCTTTATTCTTCTGAAAGAGTAGTGAGCCCTCTTAACTGGTGAACCACAACTCTAGCTCCATCCTACCTTAGTTTTTGAGGCAGAGTCTCTCAGTGAACCGAGAGCCCAGAAGCTGGCTAGAGTGCCTGGTCAGCAAAACCCCAGGATGCCCTTGCTCCAGTCTCCCCAGTACCTGGGATCACAGCAGTGTCTGGCCTTTGTCATGAGTGTCCTGGAGATCAAGCTCCAGTGCTCATGCTTGCTCTATAAGCATTTACTGGCTGAGCAATCTCCATGGAAAAAAATCTCTTGTTTGTTTGTTTCAGGACAGGGTTTCTCTGTGTAGCCCCTCACTGTCCTGGAACTAGCTCTTGACCAGACTGGCCTCAAACCCCAAGATCTGCCTGCCTCTGCCTCTGTGTGCTGGGATTCAAGGTGTGTGCCACCACCACTGCGTAGAGGCTTCTCTTGTATTTTACAAAAACGTAGCTCCTTACAAATGGGTACAGAGAATTAAGAGACTGATATCCTTTTCTCTAGAGTTCAGCTTCCGTTAATGAGACTCACAAAAAAGGTCCTGTTTTGAAAAGCCGAGATTTTGGTCACAGTTTTTATTGATTCAGGTACTAATACTTTAAAAATTATTTTATGAAGCTGGCAAGATGGTTCTCTGGGTGGAAGTGCTTGCTGGGCAAGCCTGATCCATTAAATCTGATTCCTGGGACCTATGTTTTAAAAAAAAGTCAGATGTGGTGGTGTGCAATTGAAATCCCAGCACAAAGACAGCAAGATGGGAGGCAGAGAGAGGAGGATTGCTCAGGAACTTGTAGACCCACTAGCCTGGAGTAGGAACTGAGACAGGAGGATTGCTTAGGAGCTTACAGACCCACCAGCCTGGAGTAGGAACAGCAAGAGAGACCCTGCCTCAAAAGCAATAGAGAATGGGAGAACCAACGCCTGAAAGTTGCCCTCTGACCTCCACACATGTACCATGACTCTCACGTACACAAAACAACAATAATAATGTTTTTAAAAAGATAATGTTCACCAATCCTGTACAATAAAGGAACTTCTGGAGGCATCATAATCCCTTAATTCAAACTCTACTACAGAGCTATGGTACTGAAAACAGTCTGGTATTGGCATGAAAACAGACAGGAGGATCAATGGAACCAAATTGAAGACCCATATATCAATCCACACACCTGTGAACACCTGATTTTTGACAAAGAAGCAAAAAAATATAAAATGGAAAAAAGAAAGCATATTCAACAAATGGTGCTGGCATAACTGGATATAAACATGTAGAAAAATGAAAATAGATCCATATCTATCGCCATGCACAAAACTCAAGTCCAAATGGATCAAAGACCTCAATATAAAGCCAACCACACTGAACCTTACAGAAGAGAATGTGGAAAGTATACTTGAACACATTGGCACAGGAGACGACTTCCTAAAGATAAACCTGGTAGCACAGACACTGAGAGAAACAATTAATAAATGGGACCTCCTGAAACTGAGAAGCTTCTGTAAAGCAAAGGACATGGTCAACAAGACAAAACAACAGCCTACAGAATGGGAAAAGATCTTCACCAACCCCACATTGAACAGAGGGTTGATCTCAAAAATATGCAAAGAACTCAAGAAACTAGACATCAAAAGAACAAATAATCCAGTAAAAGATGGAGTACAGACCTAAACAGAGAACTCTCAGCAGAGGAATCTAAAATGGCTAAAATACACTTAAGGAAATGCTCAACATCCTTAGTCATCAGAGAAATGCAAATCAAAATAACTCTGAGATTCCATCTTACACTTGTAAGAATGGTCAAGATCAAAACCACTGATGTCAACTTATGCTGGAGAGGATGTGGGGTAAAGGGAACACTCTTCCATTGCTGGTGGGAGTGCAAGATGGTACAGCCTTTTGGATATCAGTATGGCAATTTCTCAGAAAATTAGAAAACAACCTTCCTCAAGATCCAGCAATACCACTTTTGGTTATATACCCAAAGGATGCTCATTCATATCACAAGGACATGTGCTCACCTATGTTCATAGCAGCATTGTTTATCGTAGCCAGAACCTGGAAACAACCTAAATGTCCCTGGACCGAAGTATAGATAAGGAAAAATGTGGTACATTTACACAATGGAGTACCACACAGCAGAAAAAAAAAATGATATCTTGAAATTTGCAGGCGAATGGATGGATCTAGAAAACATCATATTGAGTGAGGTAACCCAGACCCAGAAAGACAAATACAATATGTACTCACTCATAAGGGGCTTTTAGACATAAAGCAAAAAAAAAAAAAAACCCAGCCTACAGTTCACAATCCCAGAGAACCTAGACAACAAAGAGAACCCTAAGAGAGACATACATGGGTCTAATATACATGGGAGAGGGTAGAAGGGAAGGGGAGAGGAAGGGAGAGGAGCAGAGAAAAATATATAGTTTGATAAAAACAATGAAAAAAGAGAAGCAACAGCAGATCTCTAAAATAAAAAAAAAATAATGTTCACATCAACCAGTGTACAGTTGGTTCTCTGTGTTCACAAATGTAATCAACCAGAAACTGACCGTGTTTAGGGGGAAACGTGAACTTAATGAGTATGTATAGGCTTTTTCTTGTCATTTTTCCTCCAGCAATACAGACAATTAAGCACTAGTTACACGGTAGTTACAATGTATTAGTTTTCATAAGTAATGTAAAGGCAATTTAAAGTATATAAGAGGATACACATAGGTTATGTGCATACTCTGCCATTTGGAGGGACTTAAGCATCCTCGCACTGGAATTCCAGAGAGATCCTGGAACTAATCCCCACAGATAATGAGGAATGACTATGTAAGCACATTATCCTAAACAGCTCTGCTGTCTTATGCCTGATAACAGAGTATTATAAAATAGTTCACCATAAGCTTTATAATGATAAAGGATCCAATCCTCACTGTATCATAGAACATGCGGCTCTCAAAGCTACTGGCTGAGAATGGTTTGACGACATTGAATGGCCTGGGATGACTTGACTTGCTGAGCACGAGCATTTATTTGCTCTTTATAAATTTGCAGTTTGGAGGCTGAAGAGCTACCTCAGTGGTTTAGAGCACTGGCTGTTTTCCCACAGGATCTCAGTTCAATGTGCATCACCCGCACGGCACCCACAACTGTCCCTAACTCCCGGGGGGCTCCCACACCCTTTCCTGGTCTCAGCAGGCATCGGGCACCCCCACGTGCACAGACATACAAGAAAAACACCCATACACAAAAAATGAAGTAACTAAAAATTAAAGTTCTGATGTAGGAGGGTCCTTTTGTATTTGGGTTGCTTTTATTGGTTAATAAATAAACTGCGTTGGCCTTTTGATAGGACAGATCTTAGATAGACAGGAAAAAGAGAACAGAATACTGGGAAAGGGACAGAGTCAGGGAGAATCGCCCGCCATGAAGCTGCCAGGTCAGACACGCTAAATCTTTCCCGGTAAGCCACGACTCGTGGTGACACACAGATTACTAGATATGGGTTGGTTTAAGATGTAAGAGTTGGCCAAGAAGAGGCTAGAGCTAATGGGCCAGGCAGTATTTCAATGCATACAGTTTCTGTGTAATTATTTTGGGTACACTCTGGGAGCCGGGCGGGACAAAACAAAGGGGCCCTGCTCCAGGAACGCAGCCCGCGCGCCTCTTGCAACAAAGTTCCATTGGTCCTCCTGTCTGTTTTCATGCCAGTACCAGAGTGTTTTCAGTACCATAGCTCTGTAGTAGAGTTTGAAGTAAGGGATTATGATGCCTCCAGAAGTTCCTTTATTGTACAGGATTGGTGAACATTATCTTTTTAAAAACATTATTGTTGTTTTGTGTACGTGAGAGTCATGGTACATGTGTGGAGGTCAGAGGGCAACTTTCAGTTGTTGATTCTCCCATTCTCTATTGCTTTTGAGGCGGGGTCTCTCTTGCTGTTCCTACTCCAGGCTGGCGGGTCTGTAAGCTCCTAAGCAATCCTCCTGTCTCTGTTCCTACTCCAGGCTGGTGGGTCTACAAGTTCCTGAGCAATCCTCCTTTCTCTGCCTCCCATCTTGCTGTCTTTGTGCTGGGATTTCAAGTGTACACCACCACATCTGACTTTTTTTAAAACATGGGTTCCAGGAATCAGATTTAATGGATCAGGCTTGCCATCAGCCTTCCATAAGTGGGAGAAGGGCAATAAGGTCCAGCCTCTTTCTCAGGGGCTATTGGAAGAAAATGGTTGTTTTGGGGTAGAGAGTAACTTTCTTTGGTGCTGCAGTCATTGCTAAGTTGCCTTTGCTTGAGTAAGTAAGCCCCCATACATGCTAATACAAGTAACTTTAATTAAAGACACACACACACACACACACACATACACACACGAAATAGGCATGAAAATAGATGTAAGAACTTGTTGGGAAAGAGAATGGGTTCAATGGAAGAGGAAGAGGGGTGACTGAGGCTAACAGGGTGAATATGACCAAAATCTATTATATACATGTATGAAGTTATCAAAGAATAAAAATGAAAAATTGGGAACGTACACACAAAAGTAATAAAAAGTTAGGTCTTTTGGTTTTCAACTATTTGCACATCCTGCTCCAGGATTTATATCTAATGTACATAAGGAACACCATGACTCCAACTAAAAAGACACATAATCCAATTCAAAAATGGGCACAAGATTTAAACAGATGTTTTTCCAAAGATGATATGCAAGTAGATAATAACATTCACCCGAGAAGACAGTCAGCATCATTAGCTCTCAGGGAGATGTCAACCAAAGCCACAATGAGATACACTTCAGTGAGGGTGGCTAAGATCAAAAGACGGCGCCGAGTGCCAGGAGGAAACAGTTAGGAACCTTTGGTAGGAATAAAATGGTGCACTTCAGAAAATGGTGTGCCAAGTCCTTCAAACATTCAGCATGGAGTTGCTGCATGCCCCAGCAATTCTACTTCTAGGCACATGAAAAATGAAAGCATAAACACA